>JAJOOO010012278.1:0-17450 GCA_029582685.1 Solanum piurae | reverse complement strand
TGTTGAATTTGAAATGTTGTACTGAATAACATGAGATAATGCAATGACCAAGTGATAAAACATGCAACTGAAATAACTGACAAGGGCATGAAACATCTAAGAGTGAACTGTGGTACATACTATAAACCTAGATATAACTATGTGAGTTACAAAATGGAGTTTGATGAATAATTCCCATCAAATGCCCAATATACCTTATCGGGATATAAATGTTGATATGAGTTAATGCGGTACCACTAAGTTACTGTCTATAAAATACTAAAATGTCAGTCCTGGTATGACGGATGATCCTTAGTTATAATCATACAATGATAAGTAGTTTTAGAACATAGGAATTGCTACTAAAGGTCTCAATCATATCTGATGGGTGAACCTTCATCCCTAAATTAGCTCGGTGCTAATTAGTGATTCTCCCAACTGAATGTAAGCTAATAAACTGAATAATACTAATATATACTGAATTTAACTTATAACTAAATAACTCATACAACATAATATTTGATACTAAATTGGTAGACACTTTATCTGAAAACATCGTACATCATGAAGCTGATAACCTGAGATATTCATTCTAAAATAATACTCCCTCTGTCCCAATTTATGTGACACATTTCGGATTTCGAGATTCAAACAAGTCTATCTTTGACCGTAAATTTTTCATATATCTTTTAAATATTTTGAATTATCAATTATTGTGACTTATAGTACTTTTTATGTAGTTTACAAATATATGAATTTCATTTTAAAAAAATTGAAGATTTCACGAGTAAATTCTCAGTCAAACTTAAATTGTTTGACTCTCGAAAAGCGAAATGTGTCACATAAATTGGGACAGAGGGAGTATGATTTTAAGTCAAGAAAAAAAATTATATTCTTAGGATTCATGAAAATATTATTTAGAAGGACTGAATTTATGGATGAAATCACATAATCAAACTGTTCATGAAAAGACTAGGAAATATGATGAAGATTATGCATTCATAAGTACCATAATTTTTATATAAATCATTATCTGAAAAACTGGGTTTTCTTTGGGACTCAATGGGTGACAGGATAACAATTTATGAAATCTCACATACTTGGAAAGAAGAGTACACTAGGTTGAATCTTTAACTAGATCTTGAAAACGAAGAACCCAATCCTTGCTTGAGAAGAACGAGTTGTGGTTGTGTTCTTTTCTTGATTTTGATGCCAACAATGATAAAGTAGAGATTATTAGGCTCAAAAGAGTTATTATAATTGTTATTGTACTGAACAAAAAAGAGATATTAATCTTCTTTATTTTCTTAGTATTCACAAAAGAAGACGACCAAACAAGGCCCTTATCTCATTAAGGGTAAAATTGTTAAGAAGTGTCTTCTTTATTTTCTTAGTATAAATATTAGTCTTTTTTTATTTTTGAAGACTTAGAGTATGTTGAATATTGAAATTGAATGCTCTCAAATTGTAGTTGTTAATTTAGTGTTAGTTTAATTCCCTTAAGGAATTAGTGAGTAATTAGTGTTTAACTCTTAGAATTGATAGTTAACTTCTTCTAGCTTAATCGATCATCGAGTTACCTTTTTTGTGGATTCAGTTTGGTTTTCTAGTTTTCGATTGAGTTTGGGTTATTGTTGTTTGATCGGATTCAAATGAGAGGTGAAGGTATAAATTTCATTGTTTCTCAGAAATTTGATTAGATTTCGATAATTCCACATATGTTTTCTTATTTCTTTCAATTGTCTCTTCCATCCTTATCATGAAGTCTCCACCAAGTCTTCTCATATGTATGTGAAGTCGTACACTGCAAGAATTGATCTCTACATTCACCTATTTATACTTGTTAAATAGAGGAGTTGTGATATAAACAGACTTCCCTCCGGTCAATCATATTTAAGTGACATAACATATTGGGCTTTGACGATCTGGGCTTGTCATTTTGACACATGACATAATCCTATTAACTTATTTGTTTGACTTGACATGCCATGTCATTGATATGTGACATCAAGCTAGGCCTCTAGGATGAAAGACATTGAGCTTAGCAAAGTAAGTTAATCTATTATAGCTCAAATCAATTTATTTAGACTTTAATCAAATTCATATTTATTGGACTTAAATAGTTAAACCAATTATATTAATTCATAATATTTATTTGAATTAATATATTTATGAATTTAATATAATCTGAATCATTTATAAATTTATATTTAATAAATTTTAAATGATTACACCATATTATATGTTTTCACCAATTAAAAGTTCTTCTCAATATAATTCCTATACCCAACTTAATGTATATACCCGACCTAGCTAACCCATTAAATCCATTCCCTATACCATTTCCCTCGTCATTCTTTCATCTCAAACCTACACAGCTTGAAGACAACTTGAATGTTGTTACTTGTTTTCGTGAATATATCCTACATCTTTTCTCTCAATTTATATGACTATTTTCCTTTTTAGTTAGTTAAGAAAGTATGACACATTTCTATATTAAGTAACAATTTAATTTTAAAATGTTCATTTTACCCTTAATTAATAAATGTTTTTTAGTCACACAAACATTTATCACTTATTTTAGACCACAAATTTCAAAAGTCCTTTTTTCTTTCTTAAACTCCATATCGAATCAAACTAACTCATAAAATGAAATGAATGGAATATATATATTGATGAATGAAGTGGTATTTATTTATTGTTTTCTAAACAGTGTTTGGCTCATGCATGCTGTTAATAGAAGAGTACAGGCTAATAGAATATTTTTCACCGAATAAAGATGAGAACCTTCAACTCCGCATCTAATGTTGGAATTTCCACAGCCCACAGGGTTACCAATGGAATATAACTCTCTCTACATCTTTTCTAATAATATACATCTCAAACAATACTCCTTTTTTTTTAAAAAAATAATGGTTAATTTTCAATTCAAATAGTCAATTAATCAAACTTTTAACACCACCTCGATAAATCACAATAGTCATACCTACAAGTGATAAACAACATAATTAAAGATTCCTTCTTCACACATAATTTGATTTTTCCCAATAAAGTCAAACTTGTTGAAAAATCACATTTAACCAAACTGGTTGTTTAAGGATGTTGTAATCATCCATTTTCTAAGGTGGTTTGGACAAAAATCCAACGTAACGATTATAAATTTTTGCTAATATTAATACATGATTAGGGAATGCCTAATTCGCACCCTTGTTGTTGATTTTTTGCGTTTGGTTTTCATTTTAAAAAAAAACGTATTACCAATAATTATTGAATGATGGAATTTATCGGAGTAAAGAAATTAGGGGCAATCCCTAATTTACAAGAAAATTTATGTTTTTTCCTTGATACATCATTCATTTACAATTGATTCTACATATGGGTATATTCATCCAAAAATGAGTCCAGCTCTAAAATGGTTACTTTTTGGGCATTACATATCAAAAGGACCTTCCATAAAACACAAATCAAAATGGGCACTTCGTCCATTTGTGGGTGAATTGTGTCATACTAACTTAACTTCATCAATTCACTCTAAAGGCAAAAAAAAGAAGATCTCTTTTGATATGTAGCACCCAATGAATGTCCATTTTGTGGTTGGACTCCCAAAAAATGATATAGTAGATAAGAAAGTTCATCTTGAAATTCCATATAATTAAGACAAGAATATTCATGGTGGATTTTTCCAAAGATATTCCAATTTCTTGAACCAAAATCTTCGTACAAATTAAATCAAACTTTATCTTATTCCATACATATTATATATATTGATTAATGAAGTGGCAAGGGTTTGTTATACCGCCACTTACACAAGATGGTTTAATTATTTAGTCTGCTTTCTAAACAACGTTTGGCTTATGCTAAACCGCCCAACTTTTATCTTTTTATATCATAGAATAAATTATAGCCATTGGCACAGTCTTTACCCTTTACCTTTGGGTGAGTACTTTGGGCGCATCGACAGTAGTGAAGCTAGAAGTTCGCTTAAGAGGTGTCAAAATATAAAGAATCGTGTAGAAGGCAAGGATTGTCACTACATAATATATATACATAAAAAAAATTATTCTAGCTACACAATGTAATTTTCCGACAAAGGGGTGTCAATCGACACCCCTTACTACATGTGGCTCCGCCACCGCGCATCGGGTTAACCCCCATTATTTAACCCCATATATATCAAAGATGTAAACCGCATTAGACAAGCTCTATGCGATAGATTCAACTCAGAAAACATTAAAAGGAGTCGATTCTTAGTCATTCGTGTGAATGACCACCCTCCAAACCATCTTAGTTTTCCCGAAGAACAAACCCAATTTTAAAGATGTTTCATTTTAGTAAACTAGACTTACATGCTTCGAACCAATATAAGAATCAAGGCTAAATGGAATTTATACCCAAAAGAAAACGAGGACCGCCAATGCTGCATCATTCTATCTGCATCTATTATTGGTACACCTAAAGGGTTACCAATTATATATCTAGTAAATGAAATATATACACTCTTCTCATTAATTTCAACTACAGACCAAACACTTGTCTCACTATACAGAATCAGGGTTGGTTCAATGCTTACAAATATAATAAAGAAGATTTTTAAAAATTTATGTCAAGTATAATATCAAAATATTCTATGATTTTGTGGTCTTAAGTATGTTACGTGGAAAACTAAAATTAACATGTTGTCATTTTCAAGCATTACAAAGAAATGTATTAAAGTGAAACATAGTATCAAGTTATCAATTTTTTGAATCAAATTCTCAAGGGAACTATTACACTTTATCCTAAAATTGAAGGATCAAGAGTGCAATTTTATTTTTTTTCTCCCAAGAATCTTGGCCAGCTTTGTATATAAAGGGCATTGTCCCCATCGGCCTTTGCATCATAAAACACCACAAAGTTTATTCATAAAAAAAGTAAATCAAAATGGCAGCACAGAGAGATCTTGCTAAAATAGGCTCAAAAAGCTTTGCTTTAATTGACGAATACTTTGGTAAAAAGAGGATCAATAGAGCTTCCACCACAGTGGCACAGAGTCTGGATGCCAGTGCCAGTACAAAATTCTGGGTGACACAGCAGAGCTACCACTATCACTACTCTTCGCCTCACGTTTATCTAGCAATTCCTCCGATTAAAAAAGAAGCTATCACTGCTCCAAGTACACCACCGGTGGCTTTAAATAGCTATGAGGCAGCTCAGTTACATGATGGTATATATCTCGTCAATTATTCTAACCGACGCCAAATGCGCATCGCTTATAATATATACTAGTTCGTACTGATTTTGCTCTTGGTATAATTTTGTAGCAAAACCATGGTTATATGCATGTATGTATGTGTTGTATTCTCAATGTAATAACAGCACCCCTTGTCGTATATATATCACTATAACTCTATAATCTAATAAATAATGTACACACATGTACTAACACTACTACAAAGGAAGAATTCTTTAGTAATGGAAAATTTGGCCATTAAAAGTCCAAATCCTATCGCTAAATGTTACCAATCGTTAAAAGCCGTAACGCTAAAATTTATCAACTGGATTTCAATTGTGTTGAAAGTATGGTTATATGTCCTTTTTAGCAGCCGGATATTCACTCCATACACATACTAATTTAACTATCAAACCTGTTTTCGCTTATGGTATGTTAATAGTTTCAACACCAATACAATTAACGACCAAGTTTTCCGTTATTAATGGTCATTTCAATATTTGATAAGCCAATTAGAAAAGAGTTCCAAATATCCCATTTTCATTTGTTATTGTACGAAGATTTATACTAGGGATAATATTAATTGTTTCATTCAGAGAAACACCCGAAAATATATTAATTAAATAGTTAAACTCATATAAAAATTCATTGTTAATACAAGAACTATTTTTTTTGGTACAAAAGGATAGTAGTATATTATACTTTAATATGCGTTAGTAAGAGAGTGGAAGAGCATGGCTACTACTAGGGTAGGGGTTGATTACATAGATTATTAGTACTATTGGGCGTTATACTCCTAACAAAAAGAGTTTCAGCTTTGTCTGCTTCCAGATACTTTACTGCAAAACAAAGGGGGCACTGCCAATATTAAAATAGAGTTAAAGCCCGTTTGGATTGACTTAAAAAAAATAGATTTTAAATAAAAAATAAAAAAGTCAAACTTAAATGACTTTTAAGTCAAAAAATAAAAAGTAGGGGGGAGACCTACTTTTGATTTTTGACTCATTTTAAGTCATTTAAAACTTATTTTAAGTCATTTTTTTTATCTTGTCAAACACTTCCTAACTTATTTTAAGTCATTTTTGACTTATTTTAAGTTATTTTTTATATTTGCCAAACGCTTCTAGAAGTCAAAAACTAACTTACAAGTAGGCTTGACTAACTTTTAAGTCAATCCAAACACCCTCTAGTCTTCTTTAATTTAGTGCCATCCTTAGCTAGGATATCTGCCACTTTGTTCTCTTCCCGAAAGTTATGATGCACCAGAGGCTTCCCCAACTGCTTGATTAGATCTCTGCAATCAAATAATATATTAGAGTATGGTGGATGATCATCTTTTAGATATTTTATGATCTCTTCGCAATCTATGGAGACTTCTAAAGGTGTTAAATTGTGTAGGATAGCCAACCTAAGCCCCTTCACTAAAGCTGATATTTCAGCCATGATAGGTGTTGAGGTTATTCAGGAAAGATATACCATATTCAAGTTGTATGACATATCTTTATCAACTCGTAAGCAAGAAAAAAATCCAACATCTATAATTAATGAGATATCGTCTTTAAACCACCTAACCAAAGTAAAATCTCTCTTGAACTTCAACGTGTTCCGTATTTTCTTCAATGATAGATTCTCCATATTCAAATTCTTGATCTATCAAAAAAAAGTTTATGTAAATCTAGTAACAAAGAATAAACTCTTCTCAACTGAAGAAATTTATACCACCTAACAAATACAAGAACTTGGTTCTTGTAATACTAACAAGACTTTGTAATTATGACATAAACTACTCACAAATTTATCATGGAAAACCTCCTTGCTCAAGGGAAGAAAACCTACGACCTACATCTATTAGGATTTCAAAAACATTCACTAAAACTTCAAAGACCAATTTTAGATTACAACTCTATAATCTAAGAGACTAACTCTAGTATCTCAACTGTAATGATCAACTATAACCATTGTCTCTACTCTCCAAGAAGTCAAACACACTTCTTATAACAACTTGCCAACTCATTTTCAATCTTAGAATAATTATCACCAACTAATGACTCTAAGTTAAACTGAAAATATGCTAACTTTAAAAAGAAAACCTAACTCTAGTTCTTTTTTCTTCTACAATTATGTGCTCTTTGTGCCGCCTCTTGCTCTTGCCAAGAATCTCGATTTCAGTGACGGAAAAGTTAAGTTTGTCATTATTCATATTCTCCTTTTATAGTTTCTTGTTTTACGCATATCAAAATCCTAGTTGAGTCCTACGGTGGTAGAGGGGAGGCATTCCCGAGGATATTATTCAGACCCCAACTAGGGGTAGAGGTAGGGCTCGAGCTAAAGGCCATGCTCGTAGAGTAGCACCAGGTAGACTTCGTGCCTATGGAGCACCACCAACCAAAGGAAGGGATAGAGAGACTTGTCGTGAGCTACAAATTGAGGTTTCTGCGGACCAGGTTCTTCTTGAGTTTGGAGCTCCGTTGTTTTAGGAGACATTGTTGGGGATGCTTTGTGTGTTAGAGAACCTTTCTCTGGGGATGTAGACCCAGGTCAATAACAGGCTCTAGGTGTTCGTGTTCAGGTGGGCCAACCACTAGTAGTTCTTGCACCGGCTATTGGTGCACAGATTAGTCATGAGGTTATCTTCACAATGTCTGATCAGCAGTGCTATGAGAGATTTCAGAAGATGAAACCACCTCAGTTTTAGGATGGAAAGAGCGAGGATGCTCATGAGTTTTTGACTTTGTGTCATGAGATGCTTGAGACAGTGGGTATTGTGGATGCTTGTAGTGTCTAGTTCGTTGCACTTCACCTTCGTGGTCACGCCAGAGCGTGGTGGAGGACTTTTGTGACCTTTAGACTAGTTTGATCTTCTCGGGAAGAGTGGGATGTATTTTATAGTGCTTTAGAGGACCGCTTCATTCCTTAGAGCATGAGAGAGGAAAATGATTAACGTTTCAAGGACACTTAATCTAGTTTTAAGCGTCAATGATTGTTAGTCAGTATAATAACCCAACTAAATGAGTTGGGGATTCGTACATGTTTAAGATTCAAGAGTAAAGTACGAATGTGTTCAAGTCAATCATAAGAATAGACATTTACGAATAAAAACAAAATGTAAATAAGGGGGGTGACACGAACGTCAAATAAGGGGGTTCTGGTTTTAACTATCAGCTACAACATCAACAAATAATACGAAGATAACAATAGAGAGATGGGTTCTTGGGATGTGATTCGATTACATGCTATTATAGACAAACGGGTAGTTGCAACTATTAGAAAACAGTTGTAAATTAATGAATAAGCTAAACTTTAGAGGGAATAAACTTTCTCTCGAACAATTTGCCCCGAATCAAGTTGGTTTCTCTCGAACACCAACAAGCATGCAAATAAGAACAACATACGCTTTAGTCCATTCGCTCTCCCGAGCTGAATGTGTGGAAAAGGGTTTATGATTCACTTTCTCGAGCTGAACCCATGACAACACAATACCCACATACCATCAATTCAGTAATCTTGGTTTTAAAACCTCTCTCTCGAGTAAGCCAAAAACACGAAGCTAGAACTGCATTTGCAACTACAACTCTTTAATTTAAACCACAATTACTGATTGAAATCACTCCTAAACAACAATTACACTAACAATTAACAACACCCATTAGCTAAATCAGCCCATAATCACATAATCAAACCCCAAGAATTGGGGTTTTAGCTAGACATCATAAAAAGATAGAAATCGCTACCAAATTGTGTTTCCATCAACTAGGGTACAATTAACTTCGTCTTTACAAAGGTCCAAATTGAAGAATCTTGAAGACTCACTTTCAATTTCTCAAAAATGGAAAGTTTCGATTCTTCAAAGCTAAGGAAAACTTGTCTCTCAGTTCAGAATACTCAATATTAAAAAATAAGATACTTGATAATGATAAAAGCTCTACAATCTCCTCTAAACTTAATGTTCAAAAACGTATTTATAGTTTCCAAAAATATGTTGCGAAGGACCATTCGGCGCAGTAAGTCGGGCTCGCCAATCAGCTCGGTGATCCGCCCTTTAACCCATTTCATCGCCTTCTTACTTTTACTTTCAGCATCCTCAAGGTCTGTAACTTTGGATGATCTGGCACTGCATCGCGAAACCACTCGATGACACGCCGACTGCTCCTTTCTCTCGCCAAATTGATTTTCTTCTTCAGGGCTTAGCACACTGGAACTTTAGGTGAGATGGTGGCCATTCGGCGACTCGCCAAAAGGACATGGCGATCACCAGACCTTCATTTCTTCCTTCTTTCAGCTCACTTCATTCCTTTTTGCAAACTAGTGTCCATGCTTTATTTTTCAATCAAAATACCTGGAAATCAAGGATTTTACATCACTTATTGGCACAAAATTAGCATTTGAGGACACTAAATCTATACAAGTAAAACCCTAAATGAGTTCAAATCGTGGACTCATCAACACCCAACTTAAACTTTTGCTTGTCCTCAAGTAAAACTCAAGTTCACCAGTTCAAAAAGGATGTCTCAAACAGTGATACACAAGACTCAATCATGAATGCACACAACAAGACTCAATTTACTCATGCAAGGATTAATTGTGCACTCAAAGATTCAAGTTGTGACTCACTATTATCAAAGATTCTTAAGTTCACATTACTTGCTTCAAATGCAAGTTAAAGCTCAACAAAAGTACTCAAATGCCCTCATACACAATTTGTTGAACAATATATAGCTCCAGAATCACATCAACTCTCACACTCACAAAGATGAACACGCGCATGACTTCACCCATAGGCTTGCCCTTATTTTCCAATCAACTTTCATTTCAGCTCACTCAAGATCAAAAAGGTCTTTTCAAGGCTTGTAATGGGGCTGAGTGGAAATGTATGGTCATTTAGGCTCAGTGGCTGCTATCCCCATGAAGTGCGATGTGAACAACACTTCATTTCCTTTTCTTCTTTATTTTCATTGATGCTTAAAATTCATCCCATTATTCATTTTCCATGAAACTTTGGACACCCCATTTCTTTTTGCAACTTTATTTCAAAACTTTTTCATATTTTTCTTTTTCCTTCTTTATTTTTCTTTTGTATGGAGGGGTTTCATCTTTTTCAAAACCATGGGTCAAAGAGGACTTCTTTGCACTTCTTGATTTACCTTCTCTTTTCACCACACCCCCAACTTAGGCTTTTGGTAGAAGGTGGCTATTCAAAGAAACCACATTCCATGAGGATTAAGGGTGAAGGGATAAAAAAATGTCATAATTTCATCAAGTTTCATCCAAGGAAAGGCTAAGGCTCAAAAGGTGTTCAAGCAAAGATCACACACTCAGAAGGTAGGCCACAAAAGAGGTATAATGTCAAATGGTTTCACTCTTTAAAATTGTTGCCTAAGATCATTTCAAGAGCTTGCATCACTTAGTCAACCGGACCAACGGGGCCAATTCTAGGTGTCATCACACATGGTTCACGGTAAGCTTATCACACAAGGCATTGATACCAATGTCAAACAAGACTCCACACTTTCGCTAGTGTGCAATGTTCATTACAAGAGACTCAATTTGATAATCGACTAGTCACAACGAGATGCAAAAAGTTGACATATTGCCTATGCAACTTCATTTGGCTTCATCATAGCCGCACATTCATTTTTGTTTGATTATGAGCACTATTCAAGTCATCGGTATTGATCAAGACCGATACTCAAATTTGCAAAAGAACAACCACATTCAAATACAATCAAGAGGTGGCATAAATTTTTCAAAAAGAGTCAAAAATCATTTACAATTAAAGTAGGGAGCCACAAGCTCAGTCATCCACAAAAACAATGTCAAAACACAACTTATATCACAAAACCCAATGTATAAACAAAACAATAATCACAAGAGGTAGGTATGGAAATACCTTACCCCACCACAAACAAAAAATCAATTTGTTCTCAAATGCAATAAACATTCAAATATCAATAAAAATGACAGAAAAAGAGGTAAATAGGGATCATGTTTACATAGTCACTTCATCTGTCGGGGCATCAATGCCCCGTGCATCACTCTGATCCTGGGCCTCAGTGCCCAGAGTCATCTCAGAAGTACTGGCTCCACTGGACTCACCCATGGTATTGTCTCTCAAAGAAGTGTGGCACGCAGTTTCGAACATCGCATCCTCAAGGTCAGCTAAATCATCATAAACCTCAACATCTAGCACATCTATCTACTCCTCATCGGTTTCTGCCTCCGACTCATCAACTGCCATATCATCCCGATGTACCTATTCGATGGTGACCGGAGGAATATTAGAAGTCGTCGGGGCATCTACATCATCTGTTGCCTCCAATAGTGAAGTGAAGTCCGTGGACTTCAAGTAGTCCACATCCTTCCTCAGATCTGAAACCTCAGCTTTCAAAGTCGTCACCTCAGAAGACTCCCCCTGTCTACTCTCACAAGTCGTGACTCTCACAGTTAGATCATCAACAGAAGCCCGGAGGGGGGTCAGTGCAGTAAGGATGACACTCTCAATCATCTATGGGACTGATGCCTCTAGTCGGGTAGCCCTCACATCAATCGAATGCGCCAGGTGCCCCATATTCAGGATTATAGCCTGAGTAATCCTGGCGGGCTGGGAGGAGGTAGAAGTATCAGGACCTTCATTTACTAGACCTTAGACCAACAATCTCAATAATTTCTTCCTAGGAGGACATTCAACTATAGTTATTAAGACTTAGGGAACTCACTATAGCCCTCTTAAAGCCTACTCGTGCCATGTATGGATATCATCCCATACTACTACCCACACGTCATAGAACTTCTCAAGAAACTATAATGCACATCTCACATGATGGGAATAAGCGTTTAATCGACATAGACCATGCAAGCTAGACATAGAATCCGGTGTCTTCCCTACACTGTAAAGAGATGGTCTCCTTGCCGAAGAAAGACCGGTAATATTAGCTTGGATGCACATTGGATCCACTGGCCAATATCCTATGCGGGCACATAGTTATGGGATAGAAAGATATTCAATGAAACTCTAGCCTAACATTGGGAGAGTTTCCATCTTACTATTTCCACTCGGTGCTTGCCTACATTCCCATAGATTATTTCATTCAAATTACATTAGTGTATTAGGGAGGAATTCTATAGGCCTATCGACCCATGATACATCATTACCAAGAAAGGAATGCTATAAGCCTATCGATCCATGGTACATTCAAGGATAGCTCTAGGGTCTACATGAAAGAAATGCTATAAGCCTATCGATTCATGGTCCCTCATTACATTCTTATATTCATGAAAGGAATGCTACTAGCTTATTGATTCATGGTACATTGACTCATTAAGAAAGGAAAGCCACTAGCCTATCGATTCTAGAGTCTTCATTACATTAGATCATTTATGTAAAGAATGAATAAAGCCTGTCAATTCATAGCCATGAATTCAAGACATATTCATCACTCATATATGAAAGGAGTGCCATAGACTATCGATTCATATTCATCAAGTTAAGACACATTCATCAATTTAGAAAAGGATGCATAAGCCTACCAATTCTAGATTCAATCATTCACAATATAGGAACCCTTCACATTCATCATTATCATTCATGAGTGACAAATTGAGAAAATAGCCTTTCAATATTAACACTAGTACATTGAATACATGTTCATCATTCTATCATTGAATCATATGTAAATCCTTCACATTATACATTAACATATACAACAACATGATAATACCTCAATTTATCAAACTATGCCTTCAAGGCCATGATCACAATGTACATAGTAAGTAAACTCCTCCACCTTTCAAGTGGATCAATATACAAAGTAAGTAAACACCACCACCTTTCAAGCGGATCAACAATTTAAGAACAATTCTACATTAACATGAAAATTAGGTCAAACTTGCCCTTTCAAGGCTATGATAAAAAATCCTCAATTCATCAACAATTCACCATAATTAGACATAGATAATGATACAAATCAATAATCTAAATCAATCTACACATAAATCCATCAGCATTCATTCATAATCAATAAACCCACTTCAAAAGTCCAATTTTTGGATTTTAGAGAAATCATGGGTTCATAGAGTAAAATCATCTTAAATAATCAATTAAGCAACAATATCATAGTCTATCATTTGAAAATGTTTGATGCAAGAACCTATGAGTTTGAGTGAAATCTAGTTTTTTTGGTGAAACTTGAAAACCTTGAAATCATCTTTGGAATTGACTCTAGGGTGAAAACCTACCCTAGATGAAGGTTCACCATACCTTAACTTGAAGAAATCCACAAAAATCAACTCAACTAGCCTTCCTCTTCAAGCCCAAAGTCATCTTCTTCTCTTGGTCTTCAATGGAGTTCTTAGAGAGAAGATATTTTGAGAGGGAGGGTTTTGATTTGGGAAAAAGTGAATAATGAAATCAAAATTACCTTTTTAATGTTTTAATAATCTTAAAATACCTAAAAACACTTAATAAAACCGTCCACATACTAAATAGGACTTGGGGTGAATTTACTAATTCACCCCTACACTTGACCGCACCACTTGACAGATTGCAGGTGCGATCTACGAACCACCCACCTACGGTCGATAGGTGGGACCATGGGGCGGACTGTGCCTTCGTGGTTTGTTTCAGAGGCTGCTCATTTAGGGCCCTGACCTACGGAGCAAGACCACGAGCCATAGATCAATCTATTGGCCGTGGATTGAATCTGTGGTTCACAATGTTTTGGCAGCTTGGTGGTTACCTTGGTGTTTTGGGTTTAGACTTAAGGTGCTCCTCAAGGACCCTTAGGTGGTCCTTGTGGAGTTGTACCTTGATGTCTAACCCCTAAACACCTCAACCATGACTTGGGACAACATACAACACCATCAAATCTCATGACAAACACAAACGCACACACATTAGGCTCTAGTTTCACTAGTCCCTTTTTAGGGTCGTTACATATAATTTGAACATGATCTAAATACTGAAATATACTGAAATATACTGAATACTGAGCTAACTGAATGCAACGACAAAGTATAAACATGCTGAGACTGAATATTGACTATAACTGATAACCTGGTCAATACACTAGAGTCTGACTGTGGGAGCTACTGTTAATCGACATAAAACCATGAGAGCTATCCGTGGAGTTTGATGTATCGCCCCATCGAGAGGACCTTATATACCTTTCTAGGGGTATAAAGGCTTGACTGGCGGGATCACTAAATATGTTGCCCACATAAGGGACTTATCATATAGGGGCACGTAGTTCTGGGACTATGAGGGTGACTGGCCCTTAGTCCACTCGGTATTAACCCTATTCCCAATTGATTAACTAAGTAACATATTATAACTGAATTTCTATAATACTGAATAGCTCAAAATACTGACATTCTAACTGAAAATACAACATTAATGTACTGATAGTGAAACAATCTTAATTGGAGCATGTATAACTGAATAAACTGACCTAGAAAGTGTAATTCATGAACTAAACGAATCTACATAACTAGGGTTATGAGTTTCATGTAAGAAGCTAAGCAACAATTCCTCAAAAACATGATAATATGATTACGATTGATCTAACAGCTGAATCAAAACAATAATCTGAAGTTCTAGAAACCCTATGTCTAAACATGATATAGATAATCAAGAATCTGACTAAATTCTAGGGACCTAATGGGTGAAAGGAACCCACTAGTGAAATCCCACATACCTGGTGACGAATTTCATGAAGAAATCATTCAATTTTGGGGCTAGAAGTGGAGGAAACCTTGTTGTGTTCTTGGAGAGGGTTGGTCGACTCTTTCTTCCTTTTCTCGTTCAACTTGGTTGAATTTTGGAGAATGAGTTGACTTGGGTAAAGTCTAATTAAGTTACTAGGCTAAAACTGACTAAAACGACATAGTTTAGGAGGTTAAACGACGTAGTTTAGGTGTCCAACGCATAGGGAAAATGCCAAAATGACCCTGACTTAAATGCTGTTGGGGCCAACTGACAGACTTGACTTACAGACCATCAATGAACCTACGATCCATCTTGTCAATAATTGTGTGGTCTTCAGAGAGGGTCTTGAATGGTCTGAACCACAGACCGTGGTCCCACCTACGGTCCATAGGTCCTAGTGTGGGTCGACCCTTGGCTGAGATTTTCTGGGTTTCTGGGGATGGGCTGCAGATGGCCAACAACAGACCCCACCTATGGTTCGTGGGTCACCCTACGATCTTTGGGTGGTGCCCGTTGGTGGCACCTGCAACTTCTGATTGTTCTGCACTTTTGTAGGGTCTAGGATACGGGGCGGCACATTAGGACTCATTTTGGGCATTATGAGTTTCTTGGGATGTCTTTCCGTTTGACTAACTCCCCTACAATGTTCATGGAGTTGATGAACGAGGTGTTCCCACCTTATTTGGATTCCTTTCTGATAGTGTTCATTGACGACATCTTGGTGTACTCTAAGACTGAAGAGGACCACAATCGACATTTGAGGATTGTGCTCCACATATTGAGGGAAGAGAATCTTTATGCCAAGTTCTCAAAGTGAGAGTTTTTGCTTGATTCTGTGGCATTTTTGTAACATGTGGTGTCCAAGTAGGGCCTTCAAGTTGATCCAGCAAAGATTGAGGCAGTGAGGGCTTGGACCAAATCTACATTGGTTACTGAGATCAATATCTTTATGGGACTTACGGGCTATTACCCTTGATTTGTTTAGATCTTCTCTATCATTGCATCTCCTTTCACTAGATTGAATCGGCAGAGTGTGAATTTCCAATGGTTTGATGAGTGTGAGGAGAGATTTCAAAAGTTTTAAGACCTTTTTTACTTCGACTCCTATTTTGACCTTACCTGAGGAGGGTATGGACTTCATTGTTTATTGTAATGCTTCTGGAGTCAGGTTAGGTGGTGTTTTAATACAGAAGGGTAAGGTGATTGCCTATGTTTTTAGGTAGTTGAAGACCCAAGAAAGGAACTATCCTACCCATGATTTAGAATTGGCAACGGTAGTATTTGTGCTTAAGCTATATAGACATTATCTATATGGAGTTCATTGTGAGGTTGAGGGATCTGAATTTGAAGGATGGTAGATGACTTGAGCTACTGAAGGACTATGACATCCTATCTTGTATCATCTAGGGAAGGATAATGTGGTGTCGATGCTCTATGTAGGAAGACTTTTATCATGGGAATTTTTGCCGTTATTAGTGTAGAGTAGAGATCATAGGCTAGAAATGTTCAGATATTAGCCAACAATCTCATCCGTTTGTAGATTTCTAAGGGGACAAGTGGTTTGATTGCTTTCACCGAGGATCGTTCTTCCATAGTTGAGCAGATTCTTGAGCACCTGTTTGATTGAGAGAAACTATGTCTCATTCGAGACAAGGTGATGGAGGAGAAGCCAAAGAGGTTGTCCTTGATTCTGATGGTGTCTTTGAGATTGGAAGCAAGATTTGTGTGCCCAAGGTAGACTAGTTGATTTGATTGATTCTTGAAGAGGCCCATTGTTCCCAATATTCCATCTATCCGGGTGCGGTGAAGATGTATCATGACTCAAGCCAGCACTATTGGTAGTGTGGTATGAAGAGAGATATTGCATATTTTGTTTCGAGATGTTTGACTTGCCAACAAGTCAAGTGTGAGCACTAGCGACCCGGAGGTATATCTTAGAGGATGCCTATTCCTACTTGGAAGTGGGAGCATATCATTATGGACTTTATAGTGGGATTACCTATCACTGTGGGTAGTTATGACTCCATTTGGGTGGTTGTTGATAGGTTGTCCGAGTCCGCCTTTTTCATCTCTGTCCGAGTAAAGTATACGACTAAGAAGTTAGCCGAGCTTTATTGTCACGACCCAGGGGTACCCCCTAGATGTAACATGGCGTATAGAACTCCGAAAGACTCCATACAAGCCACTTATTTCTCATAACTTGAGAAATAGAACAATAAGAGTAAAACAATAATCCAAGTTTGAAACAATTTATAAAAATAAAGTGGAAGTCTAAAACACTTGTCTCATCATAGCCATCTAATACAATGGAATGAAATTGGGCCTAGCCCGTACATCATGTCCATAAGAGAAATACATGAACAAAAGTGAAACAATAAAACTCCATCCTCTAAGCATGAGGACTCACCCAAGCTCAAAAATATCGAACTCAACCACTAGACACGAAACTGATGACCCTGACTACCTGATATACCGTGAGTTTACGGTATTTCTAATACATTTCACTTACAAGTTGTGTGTGTCTAGGGACTTTTAGTATTGGTTTTTATGTGTTTTTATCAT
>JAJOOO010012277.1:0-17403 GCA_029582685.1 Solanum piurae | reverse complement strand
AATCAATTGATATAATTAATTTTAAAAAGTGTTTAAGAAAAAATAGTGAATAAGTAAAAAAGAAATAAAGATTAATGACATGGCGCCTACATGGTTATAATGTGGCGCTTAAGTGGCAATGATGTAGCAGGTGAGAGTGGTGTTATAGTCTCAGGGTGGAAAAAAAATCACTTCAAAGATCTTAAGGGGGGTATTTAAACGCCCGTATAGTTTAAGTACTAAAGTAAGTTTTCGTGCCAAGTTCAAGGGGGTTTTTATGTATTTTCCCTGAAAAGAAATGTGTTTATGGCATAAAACGTCGAGTAAGCCGACATACAATATTTTTTACCCGACCCGAATCGCGAACCGAATTTTACCCCGGCAGTCCGCAGTAAAACCCTCATAACCTTTTACTCCGATGTCGGTTGGATACGGGATTTTGTGAGTTTCAAACTAAACTCGTAGGCCTTCGATTTTATAGTTCATGGGATTTCTAAATCTTTATATACTGGGAGAAAACATCCAAGACATTTGACTAAAAGTTAAGAAAATATACTTCGATAACTTTTGCTGACCTTAGTTTCGCTAATTATCTTGACTTCAAAACTTAACATACGACCCTTGTGGTATTATAATACCTTATAACACACTATTCTTAGCATGTTAGACACTCATAGGCTTATCCCCAAGGTATGGGATAATTTAAACCTTTCAAACGGGCAAAGTTCTACACGAGCCATTTCTTTAATCCCGAACTTTTTTTAGGAGTCCCTTTGAGCTAAAACTTTAGTTTAGTTCCTTGATATTACCACCCATTTGCAATCTTAATCTCCAATGTACGATACAAAGTCATAAAAACCTCATATAACCGTTACATATTGAGCCACATATATTATGCAGGAATAGAGAAAAAAGTATGGGATCTTACAAAAATGCACTAGCACAAGAAGTTGGAACAATATCATTCCCATAATCAAGATAAACTACAAATAATCTTGTGCTACAATCGTACCTATGGCATGTCCAATTCCCATCTTAGATTGTGAACAAAAAACTTTATACTTATAAGAACCGATGATTTAATCCTCTGTGTATAAGTTAAAACTCTGTACACTAAATTCTCTACTATATAAGTAAACAGACACCGTAAACGAACATATGATGTATTAAAAATTAATAAATAATTATTCTACAATTAATACTATATCTAAACACGTGGTTAATAGTATATATCCCAACAGTAACTACTTAAAATTTATAATAGATAATCTCCAACAAAAGCTAGTTGGATGGAAGAATAAATTCCTAAACCTAATTGCCGAAAGAACAACTCTAGCAAAGGTTAATCTTAATAAATTCCAACACATTATGCAATACATAAAACTCCCAGTCGGATTCACTAAAAAATTGATCAAATCTAAAGGAATTTCAAACTAGCTTTGAGAGATTTTAATAGAACCAACTCCACTTGGGCCTCTCTTTTAACAAATAAGTACAAAGGGTCAGGAAATAATCCCCTCGGAAGATGCTTTTTCCTTATATCTATAGAGCATTTGGCTTAAAATAAATGACAACTATCGTAAAAACAATTAATTCTAAAATGCCATACTCTCATACCATGAAATACATAGCCCTAACCAAACCCAAGCCATGCCACGAACAACCTAGTATTGAGTATGCTAGTTGGAAACCCCCAATAATAGACAACTCTTTCTTTGAAAAAAATAGTGAATATGAATAGGTGGTGTAATTATGAATAATATAGGGGACTGGGTAATGGGATTCATGGATAATATGTACCATGGAAACCACCATTACGACAGAACTAAATGCCTTAAGAAAGTCCTATCGGCTGCAGAGGTATTATACATTTTCTTACTAACGATAATCCTTCTCTTTCAAATGTTTTGACTGACTGCAGGTCTCTACTACACAAGGGGAACCCCCAATACATCGTAAATTCAGTGAGGAGAATAAGGTGGCAGATGCTTTGGCGAAAGAAGGGTGTAAGTTAAAAGGGACTAACTCCTATGTTTCTTAGACAATTACTCATTTGTTTGTATTAACGGAATTAAAAGGGAACAAGAAAGGAACCTATTTTGTGCGGCACAGAAGGTCATCATCATCATTAGAAGGAAATAACATATATTATATTAAACCCCCTTCCCCTTTAAAAATATTACTAGTGTCATACCCCGAGCCTTCACCCTGGACGTGGACGGCACTCGAGAACCATTGATGGTCCCAAGCGAACCATTGGCCTAGCTCAACTCTCAGCAGAAGACTTACTCAAGTGAAATAGAATCACACAAACAACTCCACTCATAAATAAAGTAGTTAACTCAAAATAATCAAATGAACATAAGTGTTCAACTCACAGTCTTTAAAATATTAACAATGGAAATGAAAGAAAGACTCATCAAATACTGTTGTTTATCTATGAATCCTAATATTATGAGGTATGTCGGGATAAGACCCCCAATCATCTTAACAAAGCTGAAATAATGGAAATAAATAAAGGACCCTCCGGAAGCAAGGAGGCTCACCAAACAACACTGGAACTGCAAGTGGTATCAACAAAGCGCATGTTGATGACCCTGATTTCCTGTATCTACATCATGAAATGATGCGGTCCAAATGGCGTCAACACATTGAATGTACGAGTATATAAGGGGAAACTAAACATAGGGCCAAATGGCGTCAACACATTGAATGTACGAGTATGTAAGGGGAAACTGACATAACATAACAGCTTGAACTTGGAAAGATGGAAACATACTCACCTCAACTCAACTTAACTCAACCGCAACTCATAGATACTCAACTTAATGTAGTATAAAAACAACAATAAAGATGCAGTTTATATAAAGCATTTAAAATAGTAGATAACAACTCAATCCATTTAAAATATAATAATAACTCAGTTTGCATATAAAGATACAAAATAACTCAATTGGGAGATTATCTAACCGACAACCATCACTATGAGCTATGTGATGATATAATGTCTCGCCCACGCTGCCAGAACTGTCCTATACCTTGCCAGAGTATAATACATCCTCAACTAAGTGGATCCACTAAGCTATACTTAAAAGCAAAAAGGGATCATCTAAAAAGTATGACCCTTTTCTACCCACGTTGGTTACATGGTTTAGGAGGACTTCGAGTTGTATGAAATCATCCCCATATCAGTGCTCAATACTACTCCAAAAATATAACTTAGCTCATATATTTAAAAACATTTCCTCATCCTCAATCTTTGAGATTATTACTCAAAAGGTTCTCTTAAAAGAGATCATACTCAAAAACTCCTCATGAACTCATTTAGAAATCGATGTTTCCTCTCATTTGAAATGTAAAAATATTTACTCTTGGAAATACTTAGTTCCCATATATTCATTTTGAAAAAAAGAAAATCAACTCGCCTCATCCTCAAACTCAAGTACTCAAGTCTTAAACCAAGTTTTAAAAGATTGTAAAAGACTTCTCAAAATGACTCGGAACAACTCTCAAAATGTACTCTTAACTCTACCTTGAATTTGAATTATGAATTCAAGGGTTATGTTTCATGTTATGAATGATCTCTCAATGTTTAGATGTATTTTAGAGTAGTAGAATCAAAAGGGAGTAAAGATACACTTTAAAAGAATTTAGACGAAGCAAACGACGGAAAAATGATGGGGGCTTGCGACCCTAGCGCACTTCGGGCGCAGGGCGCCAGCCCCTAAACTTCAGAGACCCAAATGTGGTGCACTGTTGGGGCACCGCCCAGCCCCCTTGCCACATCTGGGGGCTCCACCCCAGCCCCTCCCCATAAAATCCCGACGAATTTCTTCTTCGATTTTTTTCCCTAATTCGTCTAGAATCGAATGGTTTCTTTCCAACTCACTTATATTTGAATACCCAACATAAGTACACAAAAATCTACTAAAAAAAACCCTAAAACTCCTAACATTCATCTAAATAACTCATCATTAACGATTTAAGAACGAAACTTCAAGAAACTCATCAAGAACTCAAATCAGTCAACCTCAAGAATGAAATTATGGATTTAAAATCACATGATCTCCACGTGGGTGAACGAACCCAACACTATGAGAGCTTACATACCTCGTTAGGATCAAATCCTTGGCGAAAATCCCTCGAAGATTTCAAGAAACCCTTGAGCACTTGAATCTTTTCCTTTCTTTCTCTTCTCTTGAACTCCTCTGTAAAACCCTAAGCGTATTTAGCATTTTTGAAAACTGATCCAAATCAGTTTAGACCACTAAAATATTACTAAAAATGTTAAAAGTTGATAGGGTAAGTAAAAGACCAAAATTCTCCTCATAATTTTGGGTAACTTTCCTTAACTGGACAGGCTAACTTCAAACAGGCATATCTCCCTCCTCCGAACATGAAACTTAGCAAACGTGATGGCGTTGGAAAGAGGATTCAAAGACTTTCATTTGATATCTTATGGTCCACCAAATTCATCGTGAACTGAAAGTTATGGTCATTTAAAGTTGACCCAAAACTCACAACTTAAGCTTAACTTGAATAAATCTCAAATTAGCTCTTTCCAAATTAGCTCATTCTAAATTTAGCTCTTTTTAAAACCGAGGTGTTACAACTAGAAGCAAGCTTTGCCATTCTAATGTATTGACACATAACTAGTTGTTATAATATAATTACCAAAGAAAATAATTTTGTAATTGACTTGCCTAGTTTTGATATGAAAATTTGATGTAAAGAAACACGATTTGAATAAAAATCAATTGCATACCTAATTTCACTTTCACTCTTTTCTAGTATATATAGGAGTTTGGTATTGGGATATTGGCATACCCTTGTTTCATCTTCCACTAATATTTTTTGGGCAATCTTTTGTGTTTTGGGATTTTGGTTTTAGAAAGATTTTGGATCTTACGAAGCCAATACTTGAATCATACTTAAAAGTAAGTTGTTC
Organism: Solanum piurae; assembly: GCA_029582685.1. Taxonomy (NCBI): domain Eukaryota; kingdom Viridiplantae; phylum Streptophyta; class Magnoliopsida; order Solanales; family Solanaceae; genus Solanum; species Solanum piurae. The sequence continues at coordinate 12,476 of JAJOOO010012277.1, read as the reverse complement.
TTTTATTGATGTTTTGAAGTTCTTTCATTTTATTTCTCTCATGTCGCTTAATGTTGTTCCTTGTGTTTGCCTACAATTGTTTCATATGTTTAAATTGTTTTTTTGGGATTCATATCAGGCTAACGTAAAAAACATACTCAAGAATTTTAGTTTATAAACTTTGATTTATAAATCAAAGTTTACAAACTAAAATTCTTGATTTTGTTTCGGACCTTAGCATGAGGTGAGTCCCAAAAAGCCATTTAAACATATGAAACCAGTTGTAGGCAAACAAAAGGAATATTATTAAGCGATATGAGAGAGATAAAATTAAAGATATTTAAAACATCAAGAAAAGAAACAACTTACTTTAAGTATGACTTCAAGTATTGGCTTCGTAAGATCCAAAATAATTCTAAAAATAAAATCTCAAAACACAAAAGATTGCCCAAAAATATAGAGGAAGATGGAACAAGGGTATGCTTATAGCCCAAAACCATAATCCTATTTCTACTAGAAAAAAGTGAAAGTCAAATTAGGTATACAAATGATTTTTATTTAAATTGTGTTTCTTTACATCCAATTTCCATATTGAAACAAGGCAAGTCATTACAAAGTTATTTATAATAAAATTGGAGGTAAAATAAGGTATGCAATTATATTGATTTTTATTCAAATTAGAATTCTTTACATTAATAAGTTTCCAAGTAAGTCAATTACAAAATTACACATAATAAAAGTGAAGCCTAAATTAGATATGCAATTTATTTTTATTCAAATTGGATTTCTTTACATTAATAAATTTCCATATCAAACAAGGTTGGTCAATTACACACGATAAAAGTGAAGGTAAAATAAAGTATGCAATTGATTTTTATTCTAGTTTTTTTGAACAAGTCTTTTACTAATTTATCATTTGACTAAGTGAAGTCAAATGATAATGTGTCGGATTCACATACAAAAGTCCTAACTAGAGATGGAGTTGAGAGATCATCAAAGAAATCATCATGACGTTAACTCTACCTAGCACATCGGAGATCCCAAGAGCTTGGTTCAAGAAGATCAAACAAATTTATGACTGAAGGTTCGACATTGTCAATAAATTCAATCCATTCTTGTGATGAAGACAATGTTCATGAATAAGGAAAAACATTAAGACATTTTAATAAGTTGATAAAACTTAATGTTCTTTAATGGTTTCTATGTTTGGCAGATTTGACGAAAAAGTGCATCTACGCAATAACACAGTTAAAAAGCACCTATGTGAGTGTGAAGTGTAAGCCACTTCAAAATAGATGATTGTAAAAGCACATTCTCTATAAATCAATGTCTACAAACTAAAATTTGTGACTTTGTTTCGGACCTTAGCCTGAGGTGAGTCCCAAAAAGCCATTTAAACATATGAAACAAGTTGTAGGCAAACTAAAGGAATAATATTAAACGATATGAGAGAGATAAAATTAAATAAATTTAAAACATCAAGAAAAGAAACAACTTACTTTAACTATGAATTCAAGTATTGGTTTCGTAAGATCCAAAATAATTCTAAAACCAAAATCCCAAAACACAAAAGATTGCCCAAAAAGTATTAGAGGAAGATGGAACAAGGGTATGCTTATAGCCCAAAACCAGACTCCTATTTATACTAGAAAAATTTGAAAGTCAAATTAGGTAGGCAAATGATTTTTATTCAAATTGTGTTTCTTTACATCCAATTTCCATATCGAAACAAGGCAACTCATTACAAAGTTACTCATAATAAAAGTGGAGGTAAAATAAGGTATGCAATTATATTGATTTTTATTCAAATTAGAATTCTTTACATTAATAAGTTTCCAAGTAGTCAATTACAAAATTACACATAATAAAAGTTAAGGCTAAATTAGGTATACAATTGATTTTTATTCAAATTGGATTTCTTTACATTAATAAATTTCCATATCAAACAAGGTTGGTCAATTCGCACGATAAAAGTGAAGGTAAAATAAGGTATGCAATTGATTTTTATTCTAGTTTTTTTAACAAGTCTTTTACTAATTTATCATTTGACTATGTGAAGTCAAATGATAATGTGTCAGATTCACATACAAAAGTCCTAACTAGAGATGGATTTGAGATATCATCAAAAAAATCATCATGACGGTAACCCTACCTAAAATATCGAAGATCCCAAGAGCTTGGTTCAAGAAGATTAAACAAATTTGTGACTGAAGGTTCAACATTGTCAATAAACTCAATCCATTCTTGTGATGAAGACAATGTTCATGAACAAGGATAAAACAATAAGACATTTGAACGAGTTGATAAAACTTCAAGTTTTTTAATTATTTCTATGTTTGGCAGATTTGACGAAAAAGTGCATCTACGCAATAACACAGTTAGAAAGCACCTATGTGAGTGTGAAGTGTAAGCCGCTTCAAAACATTCTCTTGCAGGATGACTCTCTTACCTCCATTTTTGTTGCTTTTAAAACTTTCTATTATTTCTTTGCATTTGAGGACAATTACTTATTTTGTTGGTTGGGTGAGGTATTTACATACCTACCTCTATTGGGTTATTTTTGTGAACATTGTTTGTTGTTGGTTTTGGTTTTGTGAATTTTGGGTGAGCTTATTGGTTTTGAACCAATTTTAAAAAAAAATCCACCTCTTTTGTGTTTGATTGTGGCAGTTTCCTGGCAGTTTCGAGTGTCGATTGTGGTCAATACCGATGACTTGAATAGTGATCTCAATTGAACGATACAAAAGTGTGGCTATGATGAGGCAAACTGAGTTGCATAGGTCATATGTGAACTCTTAGCATCTCGTTGTGATGAACATTGCACGCTAGCTAGAAAGTGTGGAGTGTTATTTGATAATGGTATCGAATGCCTTGTTTGGTGAGGTTGTCTTGAATATTGTGTTTGATGAAACCTAGAATTTTCTCCATTAGTCCGATTGATTGAGTGAAGCAAGCGATTGAAATGATCTTAGGCAAAAGTTTTGAAGAGTGAACCAAATTGATAACATACCTCTTTGTGGCCACCTTGGGAGAACTGTGAACCTTGCTTGGCATCTTTTGAGCATATCCCTTTCTTTGGAAGAAACTTGAAAAACTTTGACCTATTTGTCCCATCACCTATAGCCTTCATGAAGTATTGGTTTGTTGAATAGCCAACTCAGGCCAAATTCCTAAGTTGGGGGTGTAGTGAAAAAGAAGGAATCTCAAGAATTGTGAAAAATCCCCCTTTTGAAGCATAGTTTGAAAAATAAGGAACCCCTCCATGTAAAAATAAAGAGAAAGAAAAGATATGGTGAAAAAGACTAAAAAATGAAAAAAAAATTGTGAAAGAAAGTATGTGAAAGAAGAAAAAGCAATGGGGTATCCGATGAGTCATGTGTAGTGAAATAATGGGGTGGATTGTGAACATGTTTGAATGTGAAAGAGAAGGAGAAAAAGTGATTTTTCAGGCCATACTTCATGAAGGTAGAAGCTACTAAGCAAAAATGACCATACATTTACACTCAGCCCTGTTACAAACCTTGAAAAGACCTTTGTGATCTTGAGTGAGCTTAAATGAATGTTGATTGGAAAAAAAACCTATGGGTGGAATCATGCATGTGTTCATCTTTGTGAGTGTGAGAGTTGTTTTTGATTCCGGTATCCTAAATTGTTGAGAAATTTTGTGTGGGCATGGAATCATCCTTGTTCTGAGGGCATCTGAATGCTTTTGTTGAGTTTGAATTTGCATATGAAGTAAGCATTGTGAGCTTGAGTATACTTGAAAATTGTGAGTCACAATTTGAAACTTAGAGTGCACAATTGAACATTGTATGTGTAGTTTGAACCTTTTGTGTGCATTTGTGTTGAGTCTTGAGTAGCACTGTTTGTAGACATCCTTATTGAACTAATTGATCTTGAGTTTTACTTGAGGACAAGTAAAAGTTTAAGTTGGGGGTGTTGATGAGTCTGAGTTTTTGACTCATTTAGGGCTTTGTTTTCATAGTTTAAGTGTCGTCAAATGCCTAATCTATGCTCTAAACAAATGTTAAAGTGTTGATTTGCATAAATGAAGCCTAAGGAGCAAAGCAAGGACTTAAGCGGGCAAAAAGGAGCGAAAAAGTTGAAGAAGTTGAAAGAAGGCAATCTTGATGATCGCCAAGACCACTCGGCGAACCGCCGAGTGGCTCTTTAGATCACGAAAGTTCCAGTGTGCCAGCCCTGGGGAAGAACCCACTTGGCGACAGAAATTGATAGTCGTCGGACCACCGAGGGACTCGGCAACATCAACCTCGATCATCTAAAATCACAGAACCCTAAGGACTAAGAGCCAAGGCAAACTGGCGATGGTTGGCGATGCACGGCTTATTTCGCCTAATGGCCCTGAAGGCCAAAATTTAGGAAAGTATAAACTGAAATTTGAAAAAGATCAGAGAATCATTCAAGCATCGTAGAAACTAAATCCAGTTCTCCTGAGTTTTCCATTGTATACTTTGAAGCTTTTGAGACTTGGTTTTGAGGATTTTCAATTGGGTTTTTGAATTAATTTGATTTGAAACATTGCGAAGACTTGGAAACCATTACCCAGCTCATGACTAATATAGTTGATAATTGTTTCTTCCTTTTTATGATGTGAAGCTAAAATCCCAATTCTTAGGGTGTGATCATTGGATTATTGGCTTAATTAGCTTATGTTATTGTTTACCGATTTTATGCTTAATTTAAGTGGGTTTAATCGATAGTTGCGTGTCAATCTATGAATTATAGTTGCAAATGCAATTCTAGCTTAGTGTTCTGGGATTGCTTGAGAAAGAGGTTTTAGAACCAAGGTTTTCGATTAATGATTGTAGTTATTGGGTTGATGTGGGTTTAGCTCGAGAGAGTGAATCCTAAACTCGATTCTACCTGTCTAGCTCGAAAGAGTAGATAAATTAAGGTTGTGGGTTGTTTATATTATTAAGCTTGTTGAGGTTCGAGAGAACTCGCTTGAATCGTAATAATTGTTCGAGAGAAAGCTATTGCATCTATAGTCTAGCCTACCCACTGATATTTAGCAATTGTTAGTGAATTTCAATTACCCATATAGCTAAATTAGACTATAATCGATCACATCCCCGAGAATTCCTCTCTACTTGTTGATTCCCCTGTTTTGATAATTGTTTTAGTTGTTAATTAACAAACCCATCCCCCTATCTGACATTCGTTGTCAACCCTTTTGATTTAAATAAATGTTTGCGATAATTTCTATTCCTATAATCGATTAGACCACATTTGTTACCTTGTAACTGAATACAAACTTTCACCGCTCCCTGTGGGTTCGACCCCAACTCTTCGTTGGGTTTTATACTAGATGACGATCGCCTACACCTAGCATTGGATGAGGTGTATTTGAGCGTTTATCAAAACTCTATCGCATGAATTTAAAGTAATGAAAGAAGCGGAGTTTCCTAAAGATCTTGTAGCCTCTCATTCATAAATGTGGTGCACTTCACACTCATGAACAAGACTCTACTTGATGTGGCTTATGAGACATCCTAGGACCATTCTAAACCTTGTGCTCTGATTAACAAGTTTGTCACGACCAGGGGTACCCCCTAGATGTAACATGGCGTGTAGGACCCTGAAGGACCCCATACAAGCCACTTAGCTTTCATAACATAAGAAATAGAACAATAATAATAAAACAATAGGCCAAGTCCAATAGTTTTATAATAGTAAAGTGGAAGTCTAAAACACCTGTCTCAATAGCCATCTTGTACAATAGAATGAAATTGGGCCTAGCCCATACATTATGTCCAAAAGTGAAATATATGAAAGAAAGTGAAATAATATAATCCGTCTTCGAAGCATGGGGACTCATCAAAGCTCAGAAATCAACCAGTAGTCATGCAACTGAGAAACCTGACTGTTGGAACCTACATTTGGGGAAATGTAGTCAAGAGTATGCGTTAGTACAAAACAATGTACCAAGTATGATAGATATGCATAAAACATTTAAATCATGCTAAAAATGGACATTCATGACATGCAACTACCAAGCTAAAACATGATATAAAAGGGTTAGAAAACATAAGTAATAAACCATGGTCAATGCAAGCTAACATCATTTAAAGCCTTTGAACACATATGAGATACTTCTTGAAGTAACCTTAGTTCATTATTAATGTGGGGGATTAGCCTTAACCGACATCGAGACCATGTAAGGTATAACATGATTCCCCAGTGTCTGCCACACCGAAAAGGGTGGTCCTACTTTCTAAGGTAAGGACCATAACTTCTAGCTTAGGTGGATCCACTGGCTAAGGTCTATCTAGACCAACATACTATGGGGGCACATAGGTAAGGGATAAGGAGATTTCTACTAGAAACTCGGCCTCTACTAACGGGAGAGCTTCCATCTCAATATCCTCTCGATGCTAAGCATAAATCCCACGGAATAGTCATTTCTTACTTGTTCCTATTATCCATGGAAGGGCAGGTCATGCTGCCAATCCAAGCTAAGTCATTGATGAGTCCATGATTTGGACTAATTTAGGGCTTTATTTTAATAGATTTAGTGTCCTCAAATTCATAGTTTGTGCCAATAACTGATGTGAATCCCTAAATTTCAAGTATTTGGGTTGAGGAACAAAGCATGGACATTATTGAGCAAAAGGGAACAAGGCAGCTAAAAGAACATAGGAAAGAAGGCCTGAGGATCGCCTAACCTATTAGGCGAGTCGTCGAACAGCCAAGGTCTCACCTAATATTCCAGAGTGCCAAGCCCTGAAGGAGAAAATCTAGTCGACGAGAGAAAGGAGAAGTCGGCGAGTCACCGAACGGTTCCGCGATGTAGTGACATATCACCCAAAGTTACAGAACCTGAAGATGTTGATGGAAAAAGTAAAATGGTGATGAAAATGACAAAAGGGAGGATCACTGATTGGATCGGCGATCCCGACTAACTGCGCCGACTGAACCTCCGCAGCACACTCTTTGACAACTATAAATACTTGTTTAAATTTTTAGCTTAGTACATGATCTTTTGTGGAAACATAATATTTTTCAGTTTTTGAAATTGAGAGCATAGAACTGAATAGAGAGACAATATTTCCTTAGCTTTGAAGATTTGAAGATTTTCATTTCGAAGAAATTTGAAGTGGGTGTTGAAGATTCTGCATCTTAGACCTTTGTAAAGACTGTACCAATTCTTGGGGTGATTATGGGTTGATTTAACTGATGGGTATTGTTAATTATAGTTTATTTGTTGTTTTAAAGTGATTTCGTTCAGTAATTATGATTGAATTTAATGGGTTGTAGTTGCAAATACATTCTTAACTTCGTATTTTTGGCTTGCTTGAGAGAGAGATTTTAAAACCAAAATTACTGAATTGATGGTCTGTGGGTATTGGGTTGTCATGGGTTCAGCTCGAGAGAGTGAATCCTAAACCCTTTTCCACACATTCAGCTCGAGAGAGTGAATCCTAAACCCTTTTCCACACATTCAGCTCGAGAGAGTGAATGGACTAAAGTTAAGGTTGTGCTTCATTGCTGCTTATTGGTGTTCGAGAGAAACCAATTTGATTCGGGGTAAATTGTTCGAGAGAAAGTTTACCCCCACTAAAGTGTACCTTATTCACTTATTTGCAGCTATTTACTATTAAATGCAATTACCCGGTTGTTTACCTTAGCCCATAATCCAATCACATCCCAAGAATCCCGTCTCTATTTTCATATTTTCATGTTATTTGTTGTTTAAGTTGATAATTGAATACAAAACCTCCTTTGCTATTTGACACTTGCGTCACCCCAAACTTGAATTATTTTTTTCTTCATAAATGTTTTTAGCTATGTTTGACTTGAGCATATTTATGCTTTTCTATTGATTCTTGAGTACGAACCGCTCCTTTGGGACTCAACCGCAACTCACTAGTTGGGTCATATTACTATCGAACGATTGCTGATGCTTAGTATTGGATGAAGTATCTTTAATAGCGTACAAATTATCAAAATGGTGCCGCTGCCGGGGAGTGGTGTTACTTGAGCATCTTTAGTTAAGTTTAATATTTGTTCTTGTTAGTTGTAGTGATACTTACTTAATTTTTAGTTTTGTTTTATGTGCTTGTGCTTTGAAATAGAGGAGGTGAGCATGTCGGGCAGTACTTGCGAACAAATGGATTTTCCTCTGTTAGAAGTGATGATGATCAGGGATTGCATCCTATACTTCAAACAATTGGAAGGTGAACGGATTCACGAGTCGTGGCTAAGGTTTAAAGCATTATTGGTTCAATGCCCAACTCATGTAATTCCCGATGTAGTCCTCCTAGAATGTTTTTACAGAAGTTTTGGTCCCGAGAACAAGGTGTTGGTTGATCAACTCATCCCGGGTGGTATTTCACAACAGCCCTATGTGATAGCAGCCCAACTGCTTGATCACATGGCTGAAACAAACCAAGAAGTAGAGAGGGACTTCATGTTGGCCGCACTGATAATTTAGTTGGATGATTTGGCCAAAAAGATAATGGAGATTGAAGTCCAATGCAAAAAGAAGGATAGATACATCCCTCCTCATGAGCAAAGAAGGCCTAAGGATGATGAGGATAGACATGTCGAAGGAATGCTCTCAATCATTCTCCAAAAGGTCAATGAGCATGATAGAGTGCTGGAAGAGATGAAGGAGAATGTCCAAGTGCTAAATCGGATGATTGGCTCTCATTCCAGATCTATCTAGCTGCTTAAGAACCTTATGGGTCATGCGCTGCATGATCTCTACCCGCGACAAAAAAGGAGGGTTGCCTAGTGATACTATGGCTAACCCCAAATATGAGGTTTAAGTGTTGACTTGCATTATGCCACAACGTTAACTAAAGTGCTGCTTGGGAGGCAACCCAAGACCTTTTTATTGCTTTATTTTTGTTTTTTGTAAATAATGGTGTGTTGATTGTGCAGGTTAAAGTTTGGAAAGTGTTTGAAAAGTGCAGGTTGGCAAGCAAATGGTACAGTCGGTGCATCACCGAAGAGGTCGGCGAACCCGACCTAATCCGTCATTTGACTCAAGATATCTTCAAATTGGAGTCTGTAAAACTTGGCGAGCTCAGGAGAAGCTTGGCGAATCGCCGACCGGGTTGGCGATCTCGATTTAGTCTGTCGTTTGGACACCCACATTAACTGGAGGTCCTATAAAACTTGGCGAGGTAAGTGACCATTCAGTGTGTTGCTGAGTGGTTCAGTGAGCATGACTAATGTCGTCGAATGGGATAGAACAGGACAGTTTTTATAAGGTCAAAGGTTTAAATTTTCAAACTCTTCACTCTCCCTCACTTTAAATCTTCACAAACTCACACCCGCACCTTAGTTTATGTATTTTTGCATTTCTAGAAGTATTTTAGTCATTGATTTGTGCTCGAATTTGGATTACATTGATGCCTAGCATTTCAATTTTATCTTAATCGACATAAAAGGTTGGTTTTCCAAACCCCCACTTTATTTTTATCAATTTTGTACTCTTATACAAATGATCTTATCGTGCTGACGTGTGTTGGGCCTCTCTGATAGGATTAGAATGTTTGAATGCCTATTTTAATTTGATAATCTTGCCCGTATTGTTTTGATTATTGAAATCCCATATTCTTGTGCTTTGAAATGATTTAATTTTTTATGGGGTTGTGCTTGCATGTTGTTTAGTTTGGCTGGGTGAAGTCTGAGTAGCCCGTATTTGTACCAAATGATGTAATTTGCCCAATGATAGAGCAGGTGACGTCCTTTTTATGGGCAAAAGACGTCAATTGGCCAAATTTCGCAAAATTGGTAGAAGTCTGAGTATCCCGGGGTGATGGGTGTTATGGGTCTTGCTTTAATTTAACTAGTTCATGCTTTGATTTTGTTTTCGGGGGTTGCGGGGTTGAATTCGAGAAGTTGGGTTGAAAGTAGGGATGTTGGGTCGTTTGTCTATCTTGGTCGAGCTCGCCGAACCACTCGGCGGTTCCTCGAAGGTCCCCATCTCGCCTTTAATTTCATGCTTAATGTGTTGTTGGGCTCTATAACTTTCGGAAAGAAGCCTGAGGTCGCCAAAGGCACTCGGTGACTCGTCGAAAGTCTTCTTAATCGCCTTTTGTCTGCACCCCTTAGCCCTTTCTGCACTGTAACTTTCTTCGGCGGGCTAACCCTTGCTCGCCGAGAGTTGTCGGTGATTCGCCGAAAGGTCATTCCCATCACCGACTTGCTAAAAAATTTTAGTCAATCCCTTCGGCGAGTATAATCTAGCTCGCCAAAGAGATTCGGCGACTCACCGACTGGTTCGGCGAATCTGTCTGCAACTATTTTTTTGTGAATTTGATTGAGCTATTTTTAACTTTTCCCGATGTTTTGCAGATATGGTACGAACAAATATAGACATGCCACCCCAAAAAAGAGTACGGGGTATCACTATAAATGAAGGGGGATCAAACCCTCCAAAGAAGGGTAGACAAGAGCCTCCTCCAGGTGATAAAGGCAAGGACAAAAGGCCCATATCCGATAGGGTGACTACTGGTTCCCAGGCTGCTTTATCTGAGCCTGAGGATGACTAGCCCTTGCAATCCCGGCGGAATGAAATCCGAGCTAGATCTCAACCTGACTCAGCCAGAGTCCATCCTGGCTTCCACACCAGCAGACTCAGTCCCAACTCAGGCACCTCCTGTGACCCCTATGCCACATGTCATTCCTCCTCCCTGGCTTTTTAACTGGTTAAAAGGTGATGGTTTGTAAACCATCTTAGAGGAGAAAATTCTCTCGACAGAAGGCCTGGAAGGCAAGTACTCAGATGTGAGGGACACTCTCTACTACCATAGGTTTGATCAGTTTACCAGGCCTCGAGGTCCTTACATTCCTTCATGGGTCCGGGAGTTCTATACAGCCTACGGTGACTTGGTCCCGAAGAGCAAGAAAAAGGCGAGCTAGTTCATACCGGTGAAGTCTGTCATGGTACGGGGAAAGGAAGTTGGGTGCAATAGTGAGTACATAAACAATGTACTAGGTAGAGCTCTGCACTCTACGCACCCTTATGATGGATTGCCTATTGCTCAGTCCTTAGATGATTTGAAGGGCTGGCTGGCACCTTTGATTTCCGATACCACCCCGAGGTGGATCGAGGCTGGAGCCCCAATTGAGAAGAGAGACTTGAGTATTGTTGCTTGGTTCTGGTTTAGCTTTATCAGCAGCACCATTATGCCATCCCAGAATGAGTCTATCCTCCACCACCCTAAAGAGAAGCACCTTGGGTCTATCATATCCCGGAGGAGCATCGACATGGGACTCCTTATTGAGCAGGAGATGACCATGAGGGCCAAGTAGAGGCAGACCTCCTTGCCATTCCCAGTCCTGATCACTAAATTATGTCGGCGTGATGGAGTGCCTCAGAATGATACCAGAGATATTGAGGTTACCCCATCTTCCTCCATTGACATCCGGCACATTTTGACCGAGTATACTTGTGAAGAGGTTGATAGGAGGAGAGAAGCTCCAGCAGATACTTCTCCGGAGGTTGATGTTGATTCTATACCTGCAGAGGCATATTTCCATACTCCGGCCTCCGGGCCTTCAGGTACTTCTTCCCCTACCTCTTCTTCACATGCTCCAGGAACATCCACTTCCTACCATACTTGAGAGAGACGTCACTTTTATGATTGAGTCTGCCATTTTAGATGCACTGACCCCTCTTCAGACTTCCATTGACACTCTCACCATGAGAGTCGAGGCTTGTGAGAGCAGACAGGGAGAGACCTCTGAGGTTACGGCTTTGAAATCCAAGGTAGCAGACTTGAGGAAGAACGTAGACTATCTAAATTCTATCGACTTCACTTCATTATTGGAGGTTGCAGATGATTTGGATGCTCCTGAGACTTCAGAGATTCCTCCGGCTACCACCGGAGATGTACACAGGGATGAGGCAGCAGTTGATGAGTTGGATGCTGAGACCGACGAGGAGCAGATAGAGCAATAGGAGGAGAGCATATATGGATACTTGTTAGATCTTGAGGAGACGATTATGCAGTCGGTGATCCAGATATCACTGACCAAGAATTCTATGACAGCTCCTAGTGGGTCTAGTACTGCTATTCCTTCTGAGGTGACTTCGGGTACTGAGGCCCGAGTCCAGACTGATGCCCAGACAGATAAAGCGACTGTGTAGATAGGACCCCCTCTTTACCTCCTTCTGTGTCTTACTTTATTTTAATTTTTGGATATTTTTTTTTGCATTTGAGGATAAATGACTTTATTTGTGGTGGGGTGAGGCACACCTTTTGTGTTGTTAATATTGATGTTTTGTTTATATATTTGGGTTTTTGAGCCATAATTGTGTTTTCACACTATTTTTGTGGATGGTTGAGCTTGTGGGTCCTTGTTTTGAATGTAAATGAGTTTTTACCCTTCCGAAAAAAATATTTTGCCACCTCTTGTTTGTGTTGAATGTGGCTGTTCTTTTGCAAATTTGAGTATCGGTTTTGATCAATACCAATGACTTGAATAGTGCTCATAATCGAACAAAAAATGAATGTGCA
>JAJOOO010012276.1:0-14876 GCA_029582685.1 Solanum piurae | reverse complement strand
TGTCTCTTTACTTCCGTGCCTGAACATCTTTCCTGCAAAATATGATAAAAACACATAAAAACCAATACAACAAGGCCCTAGACACACACAACTTGTAAGTGAAATGTATTAGAAATACCGTAAACTCACGGTATATCAAACAACAATCAATCAATTACAATCATCCTGTAGCCACAGCCCTAGAACTAGGGTATTTAGCTACTCATATTCCAATGATCAATCATACAATGGTTATGAATCATCAATTGATTAAAAAGAAAAGAGTTTGAGAAATAACCCTAAAACTGACGCAAACGCTCTTCCGAATCGTCCTGCTTTGAAACCCCCCAAGGATCCTCCTAATTAAATGAAATAAAACCCTACTTATACTAAAAGTCGAAATGGCCAAATATGGTACTCAGGTGCGGGACGCGTGATGCCATCCAAATTCTGAATTCAAGCTAGTTTTTCCTTTTGCGCGACGCGCGAGCAGCACGAGGCATTCTGCCTCAAAATTGATTTTACATCCCAAAACTTGTATTCCTCCGCACGACGCGGAAATAACACATAAATGCCTTGGTGCATTTTCCTCAGCTTCTTCATTTTTCTCTTTTAACTTGAATCTTCAGATTTCTTCCTTTATCCCTTTTTGTGCTCGTTTCTCCCATTAAGCGTACCTACACAACTAATCATGTTGGTTAGCTCATAAATAAGCAAATGACTCGATAAGACTACAAACAAATACATTTTGAATTCAAACTAGGCGTAGATGCGGGCATCATTAGCATTCTAGTCATACAAATATGCCTAAGATCATTAAACAAAATTAAATAAGCGCAATTAAATGTCAAAGGTTTCAAAAAATGGTTGGGTAAAGTCCAGGGCTGCAACTCTTATAAGGTGTAATGCCCTGGAAACTAGTAAGTTGAACTAGTGAGTTCTAGAGCCTTTTGTAAGAGGTTTGGAGTGTGGTATGAGTATTAAAGGTTGTAAAAACAATTCCCATACTTAGAATAGGGGTTTCTGGGTTAGGGCGTGAAGGTACGAACCCCCAAGGACCACCCAAAGGGTCCTTGGGGAGTACCCTCAAAGCAGCCCAAAGCTGCAAAATCTAGCAGCACCTACGCTTGGCCACCTACGGCAAGTAGGTGGACCCCTACCCCGTAGGTGGGGGTCGTGGGTCAAGGACTGCAAAGGCCTTCCAAGTTAAGCCTCTGAACAGAACCTAGGGAGGTGTAGTCCGTGGGTGGTGGTGTTGTATGTCAAAACAGTTTTAAGAGTTTTGGTTTTTAGTTAAGTGTTTAGGGGTTAAGTTAGTAATTAGTTAGGGCTTAGGGATGTAGGTTAATTAGTTAAATAACCACCTATAAATACCTAATAAGACCCTAAACTAAGTCATTAAATCATTCATCTAAAGAACCCACTTCCTCTCAAATATTTCTCTCTCTAGAAGAAAAGAAGAAGAAGAAAAGGGGCAGCAACCTAGGTCGAAATTCATAGTGGAAGCAAGCTTTCGTTAGGGATTTGAGTTGAGGTATGTGTAGCTTATTCATATATGGGTTCTTCCACCCATAGAGTCCCCTAGTTCTTTCCCAATTTGTGAAGAAGAACCCCAATCTAAGCTAGGGTTACTTCCAATGTGTTTGTTTACTTTGGGTATGATTCCAATTAGTTAGATAATACTTGTTTATGGTTAATTTAGTGTTGATTCATGATATTATGAAGAATTTATGTGAATTCCATGATTAACCCTAGAAATCAAAGTATGTGGGTTTATGCCTTTATGATGAGAAATTGATGATTCTTTATAGATTCTCTAAAATTGTTATCATGTATAGAACTTATTCAAGAATAGGAATATGAAATCATGAATTGAACTATACTTATTAATGTATGATAGATCATGGATTGTAATGATTGAATTTGGGACTTTATGATGAATTATGCATAGAATTGCCTATGATTAGGGCTTGGGACTAATATGTCTTGTGATCTAGTCTAGTATGATGGTTGTGGAGTAAAGCTTGAAATTAGGGCTTGAAGTCATAATGTTGATCACTAGGGCTTATAGAGTAAGTCTAATATGATGAGTATCTTGCATATGAATGATACACTAGAGGTTAGAGTTGTTGTGGAAAGCTTTTTCTCTCATGACCTATCTTGTACAAATGAATGCATGTATGTAGAATGTGAAAGGTCTTGTCACATAGAATGATTCTAGAATGAAAGGTTAATCACCTAAAATGAATCAAAGCATGTTAGAATAGAATAGCTTGAAGTGGTGATAGATGGTCCCTTCATGTATAGATTGTCTATGTAGCATTAGTTAGAAGTTCTCATGGTAGCTTGGGATTGAGGAACTATACTCTCCTAAGGTTAGCTTGAGTTAGCATTTGTGGGATGCTTTTCACGGTAGCTTAAATTAGCACTTATGGGGTGCTATTCATGGTAGCTTGCACTAGAGTAGGAATGGTAGCCTAGGATGGAGGATCTACACTCTCCTAAGGGTAGCTTGAACTAGCATTGCAAGGATGCCTTCCTGGTAGCTTGATTTGTGCTGAGAGTGGCCTCATGAAGAAATATTGTCCAAAAGCAAGGGCTACAATAAGAGAGGGTAAGCAAGTTGCCGCTAATAGTGGGGATGTGGAGCCTCAAAAGAAGAATAGATTTTATGCTCTCCAACCTAGAGAAGAGCAAGAGTGATCTCCTCATGTCCTTTTCGATATGTGTTTCATGCTTTAGTAAATTTCCAGATTTCTTGTCTTTTGTGACTTGTTATGTTGGACTTGAAGTTGTCTTTAACATGAATTATGTTTAGAAGAGCTTGTGTATGCTTGATCCCAAGGGGGAGATAGTGTGCCTATCAAAGAAGGTTATTTTGTGTTTATGTGTTGCCATGATTTCCCTGTATGAATGTTCATGAAAATGCTTAGGTCTTGTTAGAAATGACTTATTTGCATTGTTTCCTCATGTTTTAGTGCATTTGAGTAGATTTTCATATAGACTTCATGAATTGATTATGAGCATGCCTTAGTTTTGTGAGTCGAAAGATTCCCCCTTGAAAAAAATGCTTTTCGAGAGCAAATTGCATTTTTGGCTCCATGAATGAGTGTTGAACATGTTTTATCTAGGAGATGTTAGTTCCTCCTTGAAAATGAGTAGATTTAGAGTTTCATGGATTTTGGGTTGGTAGAAGTAGTTCTTACTCCCTTGTGTTGCAATAAATGTGTTCAGCTTGGAGTTGAAGTTTTCTTTCTTGGTTATGTGCATTGGAAGTAGTGCAAGCATGATGGGATGTTAGCTTAGATTTTTTACTTTAAGAAGTGCTTAAAATTGTCATTCGAGGACGAATGATCCCAAGGGGGAGATATTGTAATGCCCCAGAAAGTAGTAAGTTGAACTAGTGAGTTCTAGAGCCTTTTGTAAGAGGTTTGGAGTATAGTATGAGGATTAAAGGTTGTAAAAATAGTTCCCGTACTTAGAATAGGGGTTTAAGGGTTAGGGCGTCAAGGTGGAACCCCCAAGGACCACCCAAGGAGTCCTTGGGGAGAACCCTCAAAGCAGCCCAAAGCTGCAAAATCTGGCAGCACCTACGCTTGGCCACCTACGGCCAGTAGGTGGACCCATGCCACGTAGGTGGGGGTCGTGGGTCAAGGCCTGCAAAGGCCTGCCAAGTTGAGCCTCTGACCATCACCTAGGGAGGTGCAGTACACCGCGTAGGCCCACCTATGGTCCGTGGGTGGTGGTCTCGTAGGTCAATACAGTTTTAAGTGTTTTAGTTTTTAGTTAAGTGTTTAGGGGTTAAGTTAGTAATTAGTTAGGGCTTAGGGAGGTCGATTAATTAGTTATATAACCACCTATAAATACCTAATAAGACCCTAAAATAAGTCATTAACTCATTCATCTAAAGAACCCACTTCCTCTCAAATATTTCTCTCTCTAGAAGCAAAGAAGGAAAAGAAGAAGAGGGGCAACAACCTAGGTCAAAATTCACAGTGGAAGCAAGCTTTCGTTAGGGCTTTGAGTTGAGGTATGTGTATATTATTCATCTATGGGTTCTTTCACCCATAGATTCCCCTAGTTCTTCCTCAATTTGTGAAGAAGAACCCCAATCTAAGCTAGGGTTACTTCCAATGTGTTTGTTTACTTTGGGTATGATTCCAATTAGTTGGATAATACTTGTTTATGGTTAATTTAGTGTCGATTCATGATATTATGAAGAATTTATGTTAATTCCATGATTAACCCTAGAAATCAAAGTATGTGGGTTTATGCCTTTATGATGAGAAATTGATGATTCTTGATACATTCTCTAGAATTGTTATCATGTATATAACTTATTCAAGAATAGGAATATGAAATCATGAATTGAACTAGACTTATGAATGTATGATAGATCATGGATTGTAATGATTGAATTTGGGACTTTATGATGAATTATGCATAGAATTGCCTATGATTAGGGCTTGTGACTAATATGTCTTGGTATCTAGTCTAGTATGATGGTTGTGGAGTAAAGCTTGAAAGTAGGGCTTGAAGTCACAATGTTGATCACTAGGGCTTATAGAGTAAGTCTAATACGATGAGTAGCTTGCATATGAATGCTACACTAGAGGTTAGAGTTGTTGTGGAATGCTTATACCTACATGACCTATATTGTACAAGTGAATGCATGTATGTAGAATGTGAAAGGTCTTCTCACATAGAATGATTCTAGAATGAAAGGTTAATCACCTAAAATGAATCAAAGCATGTTAGATTAGAATAATTTGAAGTGGTGATAGATGGTCCCTTCATGTATAACTTGTCTATGTAGCATGAGTTAGAAATTCTCATGGTAGCTTGGGATTGAGGAACCATACTCTCCTAAGGTTAGCTTAAGTTAGCATTTGTGGGATGCTTTTCATGGTAGCTTGAATTAGTATTTATGGGGTTCTATTCATGGTAGCTTGCACTAGAGTAGGAATGGTAGCTCAGGATGGGGGATCTACACTCTCCTAAGGGTAGCTTGAACTAGCATTTCCAGGATGCCTTCATGGTAGACTGATTTGGTTAGGCCAAGACAATTTCATGGTAGCTTAGGATTGAGCAATTATACTCTCCGAAGGATAGATTAGGGTTGAGGGTTCATACTCCCCTAAGGGTAGCTTGCATCATATGGTATGTTTGCATGGTATCTAGGTTGGAATACTTGTATTCTTCCTTGGATAGCTTGGATTGCATGATAGTGTGTTTTCCATGGTAGTTAGGTCTAGCCTAGTAGGGTGCTATTCTTAGAGAGTCTAGTATGATAAATAGTAAGCATTGAGTAAGCTAGACTAAAGAAGTACTTAATATGGATGGTAGTATGGGATGCCATTCACACATGGCACAACTATGACTTGAAGCTACTTATGAAGTGTCCTCTTATGTGATGTATGATTAGCTTGGATTGTTGCTATAGTTGCCTTCCATGATATGATTGACTTAAGATGGTCGTTCCTTGACTTTATGAAGTAGGTAAAAAATGACACCTTTGAATAGTAAGCATGAATAGAGTGATGTCAAGATATGCCTAGTGTGAGTGGTATTATGGGATGCTACTCATGCATTGCACAAGTGTGCCTTGAAGTTACCTAGGAGTATAAGTGCTCTTATGACATGAAAACCTAAATCTTGACTATGAATGTGGACTATACCGAAGAATGACTAAAACCAGGTACTTAGCTTGGATGGTATTAAGGGATGCTATCCTTGCCTTGCACAAGTATGCTTTGAGTTGGCTTGTGAAGTAGTTCTCTTGTAATATGAAAGACTAAGGTTGAAGTATGTAAATATGAAAAGTCTAAGTAGAGACTATGCCATGAATATGATTTATCTCCTATGCTCATTAACTATGTCTTATGTTGACTTATGATTATATGATGCATATGTTGGAGATTATGCTATGACTATGATGATAATGGTATGACTATGTTATTATCTCTTATGCTTATGTCTTATGTTGACTAACCATTTTGAGATGTTCTTATGATGTTGTGCTAGCTTTCATACTTGGTACATTTTGTACTAATGCATATTGCCTACATTCTAATCAAATGTAGGGTTTCAGAGATTGAGTTCCTTGAGGGCTAGGTTTCTAAGAAGCAAAAAGAGTTGAAGAATTGGCGAGTCCTCATAGCTTTGAGGACAAACCCATATTTCCTTTATGTAATTTTTTTATGATTTAGACATTGTATGGGCAGAGTCCCAAGAGTTTTATTCAAGAGTTTAATAGATGGTTTGAGACAAAAGAGTAGTAAAGACTTACGATGCTTGCTTATGAAAATGTTTTCGATTGTATTGTTTAAAAGAAGTTTTAAATATTCCGTACTTTTCTATTGTGTTATGTTATGATTATGCTAAGGGCTTGTATGAGACCCCTTCGAGGTCAAGTACGCCATGTTACGTCTAGAGGGTACTCCTGGGTCGTGACATCAGGATTCATGTATTTTATATTATTTAAATGGATGTTTATCAACTATCAAATCAATGATCACAGGGTTAATAATATGATTATGGTCTCCCGACCTCTAATCGCCTACGATAAATGACAACCTAACTACATCGTTGACTGGGGATAGGTTGCATCAAGTATCGAGCATTACGATTTCATCTTGTATAATGACCAAGCATAGTTTCTAGGTATATCCCTATCCTAGATACAAATTTACTCTAATTCTTAATAGAAAATCATGCTCCTTATGCCCCATGTTCTATCCTCTTATTCCTCTCCCAAGTTCAATTCGGACAATGTGTTTATTTCAATGGTGATCAGGATTGAAATAAGAAAAACAAGAACATAAGAAAGATTCATATGATAATCAATATAAACCCATAAAACCTCAATAAATTACAATCATCATGTAGCCACAGCCCTAGAACTAGGGTATTTAGCTGCTCATAGTAGTAATTTCGATCAAGAAATGTTTAATTATCATAAAGAGATTGAAAGTAAAAGAGTTTAGGAAAGAACCCTAAAAAATAATGAAAAAGCTCTCCAAATCGTCGTTCTTCTAAACCCAGAAACAAAATAATTTAATAAAATAAAATATTAACCTATTTACACTAAAGAAGAAATGGCCAAATCTGACACCTAGAGGAGCGACACGGAGAGCCTGATGAATTTCATTATGAGAATCTTTTCTCTTCGCGATGCGGCCTTGACATGGACCGTTCTGCCTCGATTTACATTTCACGATCTAATTTCAAAATCTCACTCCGCGACACGGAGACGGCACGGAATGTTCTGCCTCAATTTGCTAATTTGCATCCAGAAATCACATCCCTCTACGCGACGCGGAGAGGATACAAATCTCCTTTGAGTTCATTTTTTCTCTCTTCCTTCTTGCTGCTTTTCGGTTTGGATCCTTTAATGCTTCTCGGTGCACATTTTAGTGCTCGTTTCTGCTGCCAAGCTCACCTACATAACTAATCATGTTGGTTAGATCATATACAATGAAAAGACTCGATACGACTATAAACAAACACGAATTGATTCCAAACTTGGCTTAAATGCGGGCATTATTAGGTTTCTAGGCATATAAATACGCCTAAGATCACTACCCCACACATAGAGCTTTGTTTGTCCTCGAACAACTTACTGAATAATCCTAGACCTAGACTCCCTACTATGGTATTTGTGCATCCGCCACTTTCTTCCAAGGACTTGTAATCAGTTAACACAGGCATGATTTTATTCAAAATGGGCATGACTCATGTAAATTGCTTGACAACTTTTAGCAACCAACGCATTCAACAACATATGCACCATTACATATCAGCTATCTTTCATACAACAAGTGCCTCTCACTCCAAAGAATAATCAGCACACTCAACTCAGCAAATTAAATATAGTTTAAGGACTTTTCAACCATAGTACACTCTCACTCAACAAAGACATTATTCATGCATGCATTGAGAACCATAAGTTTGCCCATTATGTACATCTCCACTAATAAAGTGTGTTATGCCCAAAATCAAATAGGACTTGTTCCAGTTGTAATGTAGGCTTAAGGTAAGGGAGAATTCATTTAGATAAAATTAGTGACTTATCTTCCCTAATGCACCATATTCGATTTCCTTATTCCATTCACAACTTTTCTATTCTTCATCCCTCTCTTTCTACATATTTTCCACTATGACTACCAACCTCGCCTTTATTTCCCCCACACCCTTTTATTTCTATAGATTATTTGTTTTGGATACTCAACAATACCCACCCTTGACTTAGAGATTTCTCTCGAGTTAAGGTGCACATTGTCCTTGTAAGGACCAGGGCCATTATTAAGGTATTCTCCAAGTTAGCCACCTTCAACTTAGGCTTTTAACCTTAGTCTAAGTGCACAATTTCCTAAGGACCAAGGCCAATCTCATATTTACAAAACTTATGTGGCATTATTTTACTTCCTCTTTTCTCTCTTCCCCACAAAACTAAACATTTCCACGCTATTTACTTTTCCCGCCGTTTTCACTTATACATCTTATCATAGTGCATTAGGGATTTGGGATCAAAACTAACGGTATCAATAAAAGGGATTCGGCTCAATTACGTGGGTTAGAACAAAATCAAGGCTAAAAGGCTCAATGGGGCTGTACTAGTGATATTATTTCTGAAAAGGATAATATTCGGGACAAATCAAAGAAAGCCTATTATCATCTTCTAAATATCGCACCACTTTTATTTCTCTTCAATAACATGCCGGGTAAGATCTAGACTCAGATGCATTACATGGATACTACAAAACTCACCGCTCATGACCCAAATTCTACTCAAGAATGGATCAATCACAACAACACAATCAGTTCATGCACAAGGTTCAATTTAAGCTTAAGTTGCAATAATTAAAGTCAAATACACAAGTTCAAATGCATTCATACATAAACTTCAAATCATGCTTTCATACATTCTCCTTTCGGAATTTTAAGCTTCAGCACATACCAATCTAAGACTCAATGATGAAATTGCCCTTAAGACTGTCGTCATCCATCTAGACGAAATTGCCCTTAAGACTGTCGTCATCCATCTATCATTGGGCAATGTGACTCAACTACGACTACTGACTTAATCCTAAAATGAAAAAATAGTTTTGTATTTTGTATTTTTCAAAGGGACTTTTCTTGGCCAAAGAACCGAATACAACCTCCAAGGAACCCAAAATAAAACAAAAAAATAAAATACAGACTCTACTAATGTTCAATAATATATACAGACCAAAGATGATTTTCACCCTCACCCCACACTTAAACATTAGCGCTGTCCCCAGTGTTTCACAAAAATCAGAACAATACAATACCGAGGTAAAGTGAAAACACTCCCTGATCAATCCTCCATAGCATCACCCCCTTCAGCCTCATCACCGGCCTGAGCGAGGTCTACCTCATCATCAGAATCAGACTCCACATTTGAGCTCGTACGTAGTCTGTCCTCATCGGTGGGGATGTCATCATCCATTAGCTCACGAAAGGTAGGACCAATGCCAAGCAGGGCCTTGGGGTGGGCATTCAGCGGATAACACCTCTCAACCTCACCCAATTGCACGTTAGTGGAAGCCCGACAGACATTCTTGTGGCACAACATCTCTAGACCATACATCCTGGCCATAATCAACTCATCGTGTCTATGGCGCTCTGCAATGGTGAGAGTTGGGCCGAACTCAGTGTCAGGAACTTTTGTCCTCGTGATCTCCACCGGTGCTGGGAATAGTGGCGCCATGTAGTCTACATGCTCTTTTGGGACACCTGCATCACGACATAGTCTAGTCATAAGACCACCAAATGCATACCTGCAACTTTTATGCACATGATCCTTCTTCATTGCCAATTTTAATACAACCCCGATATTCAACTTTGTGGGCGTCATCAGGGCGTAGACTAAGCACACTCTGTCCCTAGTGATGCCCGTATAATGCAGCCCTGATATCAAACAATTCATTACAATCTTCAGCTAGACTCATGTCTCCTGAAGCATGTAAGCATAAGGAAGAGATTGGTGATATCTCTTCCCGCTGTGCTTGGTCCACTGCACCATGGACTGGGGACCACAAAGTGTGTGTCGAATGGCCCGATATGGTGGCTGAATATTTAGCCCTGTAAGTACCAGTAGATCAGTGTCCTATGACGTACCCACTATGTCATTAATCACCGCAGGAGTGAGAGGCACATCCACTCCCCGCACAGTCACAAAATGAGATCTCGCGTCCGGTGCCCAGTTGGCATAAAACTCCCGTACTAAGTGCAAGTTGCACTAACCCGGCTCTATGAAAATAAACTCCATATGCAACTCACAGATGCGCCTCAGTATCTAGGGGAACTCTCGCGCCAAGCTATCCCTGTCAATGCACACATCAGAGAAATACCTTGCTTCGGTGTGCTTCTTCCACCATGCTTTCCCTTTTTTGGTCACAGCTCGCCCTCTATACCGTCTAGTTTGGCCCTTAGGTACTACAGGTGCTGGTGGGATATTTCCTCCACTACAGACACGCTTGCTCTAGCTAGAGGTTGTAACTTCCTTACTGGGTCTTTGAGTTCCTTACATCGTTACCTAGGGGCGCGACACGACTTTGGTACGGACCCCTTTGCCTTGTCTTGGAAAATTAATTCCAAGCGAGGAAAAATTGGTACCTCGCTCTATGAAGCACTTTTGTTATGGATCCCCCTTAATTTTGATGAAAAATTTCATTCCCATAGAATCCAAAAATTCTGCCCTCTCCGCGATGCGGGACGGTCACAGACCGTTCTGCCTCGACTTGGAAAATTAATTCCAAGCGAGGAAAATTTTTCACACACCTCCGCGATGCGGCCTGGTTGCGTGGTTCCCTTATTGTTGACGAGAAATAATTTCTCGTCGAAACCAAACTAGGGGTCCTTCTCCGTGACGTGTAACGGTCATGGACCGTTCCGCTTTGCCCTGGAAAATTAATTCCAAGCGAGGCAAAAGTCAGCCCCTCTTCTCCACGACGCACCATGGGTGGTAAAATCTGATTCCTGCACATTTTTAAGTACAACACCCATTAGTTAAACCACGATGGGTTGCCTCCCATCCAGCGCCTTAGTTTCGGTCGTGGCACAACTCATATTTTTGTATTCTTCTTGATATAACTCTTTTTTACTAATTCATATTAATTGAAATAACAAAACAAAAGAATAAAAATACTAACTATAACAAAGGGTCATGGGTTGCCTCCCGTGCAGAACCTGATTTAACTTCGCGGCACGACCCATCTCATGACTTACTCTTCATTCAAGGTGAGCGATTCAAGCTCACGATCAACATTATTTCCAAAGTAGTACTTCAACCGTTTCCCATTCACAACGAAAGTAGAGCTCCTATCCTTGTTACTTAGTTCCACATCACCATGTTTGGTCATCCTCACAACTTCAAACGGACCACTCCACTTAGACCGAAGCTTTCCAGGGAACAACTTCAATCTTGAATTAAATAGCAGCACCAATTGACTAGGCTCAAAGGCGCGTGACACAATATGCTTGTCATGCCACCTTTTGGTCTTCTCCTTGTATAATTTGGCATTTTCATAGGCATGGAGCCTGAATTCTTCTAACACATGCAGCTGCGTTATCCTTCTCTTTCCTACTAGCTCAGAATCCAAATTCAACTTCTTGATATCCCAATATGCTTTATGCTCCAATTCAGCTTGGAGGTGACACGCTTTTCCAAACACCATTCGATAAGTAGAAGTCCCTATTCGTGTCTTGTATGCAGTTCGGTATGCCCACAAATCATAATCTAATTTGTCAGCCCAATCTTTCCTTTGGGCATTCACAGTCTTTTGGAGGATCTGCTTCACTTCTTAGTTAGACACTTCCACCTGCCCACTAGTCTGGGGATGATAAGCTGTAGCTACCTTGTGTCGTAGCCCATATTTTGCCAGCAAATTTTGCACTAAACTATTAATAAAGTGCGTACCTCCATCACTAATCATGACCCTTGGAGTTCCAAACCCTGTGAAGATGTGCTTCCTGATGAACTTCACTACCACCTTTGCATCATTAGATGGTAATGCAACTGCTTCTACCCACTTGGACACAGAGTCCACTGCCACTAAGATGTACTGATTGCCACGAGACAATTGGAATGGTCCCATGAAGTCTATCCCCCCGACCTCAAAGATCTCCACTTCAAGGATGTTGCTCAATGACATATCCTGCATTCTAGAAATAGTGCGCATCCTTTGACACAAATCACAACCTTTCACAAACATAGCAACATCTTTAAATAAGTAGGCCAAAAGAAACCAAATTGTAATACCTTATGTGCAGTGCGTTCGCCTCCGTGATGTCCACCATATGGCGAAGAGTGACAACTCTCTAACACTTGTACTTCCTCTTGTTCAGCTACACACCTTCGCACCTTCGCACCATCTGATCAGGTCCCTGTTTGAATAAGAAGGGCTCATCCCATATATGAAAGCATGCATCATACTTCAGCCTCTTCTTTTGATGTATTGAGTCCCCAGGTGGAAATAAACAATTCACCAAAAAATTCACAATGTCAGCATACCAAGGCACTTGAGCAAGGTCCAAGGCAAGCAATTACTGATCGGGGAACTCTTTGCGAAGATGCCCTTTATTCCTCACATGAGATGAATCCTCCAATCTAGAAAAATGATCAACTTTCAGTTCCCTTCATGTCTTTAATATCTAGATCAAACTCTTGCAAAAGCAGTATCCAACTAATCAGCCTCGGCTTTGCATCTTTCTTGTTAAGCAAATACCTGATTTCCGTATGATCAGTGTACACCACAACCTTGGTTCCTACCAAGTATGACCTGAACTTATCAAATGCAAACACTAATGTTAGTATAGGGCCTCTGCTTCAATATCTATAACCATTATTTTAGACAGCTCTTCATATACAACTGGAAGCTTCAATACCTTGTACACATCAAACACATCAACTTTGTCACGTGCCTACATAGTGAGTTGCCCAGCTGTTACATCTATCATCACACCCAATAGCCAAAAAAGGTCTTCCCAAGATGAATGGGACCTCTGGATCTGGTTCAAAATTTTGCACTACAAAGTTTAGTGGGAATATAAATGATCCCACTTGCACTAAGACATTCTCTACAACACCCTCTGGCTTAGCAACAGACCTATCAGCCAACTGCAAGATAATGGTAGTGGGTTTAGGACTACCCAACCCCAACTTTTTATATGACGAAGTTTGCATCAAATTTATCCTGGCTTCTAGATCACACAATTCTTGTGCATGGATGCTCATTCCTATAGTGATTTGAACCATAAAGCTACCTGGATCTTTCAGTTTGGTGGGCAACTTATTTTGGATTCGGGAGTTGCACTCTTCAGTAAGTGCTACAGTCTCATACCCAGTCAGTCTCCTCTTGTTTGCCACAATTTCCTTCACATATTTAGCATACCTGGGTATACCTTGCAAAACATCTACCAATGGCAAGTTAATATGAATTTGTTTCAAAAGAGAGAGAAAGTTACCAAAACATTCACCCTCCTTTTATTTCTTGTACTTTTGAGGGAAATGAGTAGGTTGTTTTACTATTGGTTGCACTCTTTCTTCTTGTGCAACAACTTCACTCTCCTTACTCACATATTCATTATTTCTTTTCTTTGGATCCAACTCCTCCAACTGCAAACCACTGCATGTACCTACTACATTTACCTGTTTGGGATTTGGATCAGTGTATCCCAGCGAACCTCCCTGCAGTTGTGAGTTCTGGGCACTAGCAAACTGCCTAAATTGTTTCTCTAGGTTTTGTGTAGCTAGCTGATTATTTCTCACATCAGTAGCTAACTGAGCTTGATTAGCCATAAGGTTCTTCAGCATCTCTTCCATGCTCATATTATTTGGGTGCTTATTAGGCTGCTCATGTAGGGCCTGTTGTTGATACCCATGTGCATTTCTGTGGGGTCTATATTGATTTTGGCCTTGGGTCTAATTTTGATTACCTCCCCAGGAAATGTTTGGATGGTTACGCCAACTAGGATTGTAAGAGTTTCCATAGTTCTGCTGGCCTCCTCCTCATTGTGCATTCCCTACAAAATTCACAGAATCCGGGTTTGCACCACATACCTCTGCACTATGATCACCTCCTCCGCAAATTTCACACCAAGTTGGTGGTTGTTGGACTACATTCACCTGAGCTGGCTGTTGTCCCAATGATAGATTGCTGAAGTGAGTGTTCATCATGTTTTGCATTTCTGTAATTTGTTCAGTTAAGCCAGTCACTGCATCTACTTCCAGCATGCCTCTAGTTTTCTATATCACAGGTTTCTCTCCTCCTCTATTCCATTCGGGGTTACCCTGTGAGATCCTGTTCAGCAAGGTGAATAGCTTAGCATAAGTCTTCTCCAAAGCCTGTCCACCTGTAGCTGAATTGAGTAAAATCTTGGTGTTGGACTCCAATCCTTCAATGAAGGTATGGACAACCACCTCGTTAGCCTAATGATGATGTGGATAGATCATCAACATCGATTTAAACCTGTCCCAAACCTGGTACTAGCTAAGTTCTCTCCTCCTTTATGTCAGAAACTAAGAATGTCACTGTATAACTTTATAGTTTTCCCAAATGGAAAAATTCTAATAAGGAACTTCTGTGCAAGATCGTCCCAGGAGGTAATGAAGTTAGTGGGCTTAGAATTCATCCATCTTTTTTGCTTCCCCAAGCAGAGAAAAGGGGAATAAAGTGAGCCTCACGTAATCCACATTCACTCCAGCTGGAGTGTAAGTATCAATGATCTCGAGGAAGTTTTGGATGTGGACTGTTGGATCCTCGTGCGACAGACCAGTGAATTTCCCATTCGTGTGCAGTAGTTGCACCATACTCTATTTAATTCAATTCTCCCTCCAGCTTTAGGTTTTTGAATGTATGAAGTCACATTGG
>JAJOOO010012275.1:0-13209 GCA_029582685.1 Solanum piurae | reverse complement strand
CTGTTCTAGAGACAAAAAAAATGTTTCTTTCTAATCGTATTTCGATTTTCTTAGTTCCTCAATTCCTCCGGGGTCTTGTTACCTACCTTCACTTAGGGAGCAGTCTGTCGATTGCAAAAAGATAACCACCTACAACCACAAAGGATGCAATTCCACTCCGTGCCATCCGCAATCCCAAGCCACGATATAAGACATTCCTATCTGCAGGATGGATCCCGGTCCATCTCTCAAATCTCTTCCCGGGCAGTTGAAATTTGAGAAACCTCCTCTCCATGGATACAAACTGCACGTAAGGAGTGTTAAGGAAAGAGGATAATCCACAAGGCCTGGGGAAAAGAGAATACCACAAATGTTTCGACGTAGTATCACAATAACAACCAAGAATCCCATTTTTATACATCTAAGACGTTGAAATATCTGAGGACAACAGGTCAAAAGTAGTTGAACCATTCACTTATGAACAAAAACGTTTGACATCAACTAATGAATTCCTGCACAGATCCTGTCAGACCAGCAGCACTTGAGAAAAGCTATACACCCACTAAATACAGATTACTTCAGGCTTCAGTAGAGCGAAATGGGAACAAGGTATTCATATAGCAAACCTTAAGTAGTTTGGGATTGAGGTGTTAATTGATTGATTGACATTGTGCCCCCCCCCCCCCCCCAATGGTATTGATCAGTTCCAACTAAGGTCGATAAGTCCAATACTCACAGATTTTATGAGCTTAACAAATACGTGTTGTAACTGTAACTAATAAGCTCCCAAATACTTGTACCATATTTCACAGTTTCACTACATGAATTGACCACCCAAGGTTTCTTTGAGCATTAAGGTATCTCGGTAGATATTCATGTAGAAAAACATCAAACAGGGAATAAAGTACAGATTTGAATCCGTGGTAAGACAACATACCTTGGGTAGCACAATGCATTGTGAACGAGATCTGGCAGTATCAAAACAATGAGAAGCAGCAGCAGCAAGTGAACCAGAGAATCCAGCTGCAAGACTAACAGCTAAAGGAGACAATGGACCAACTTCTTCATCAAATCTGAATGATAACAAGGTAATGGTTAAGAAGGATAAAGTTATTTAAAACTGAATAGGACAATTTTTATCTTGGAAAATGAAGCGACAAAATAGACACTTGGTATATAGAAATTTTATTCTAGGGGAGAACCCATTTGTCAAGCATAACTCAAGTTGAAAACAACAGAATGCTAATCCAATTAAGTTAAAGCAGCAAGCCTGAAAGATAATTGTTACATTCTTTATTCACCATTTCATGTCTGACATAAACCCAAAATATCTTAGCAGAGTCGGTAAAGAGGCCTAATACCATGAAAATTCAGAAAAATCCTCTTCATCAAAAAAAAAAAAAAAGAAGTTAAAGTGCTTCTCTTCCTGTCTAAGTATTGGTAGGCAGAGTTATCTAGTTTCAGTTGGTACCTGGTAGAATAATTGAGGTACACACAAGCTGACCCAGAAACTACTGTTATCCCCAAAAACAAGAGTTATGAGGGTAGCCTTTAAAAATAATAAACCCTTTTTTTTTAACTTATGCCTTTATGTAATATGGTGCAATTTTTTATTTTTTTTAACTTTTGCCTTATATTTAATACAAAAACCTTGTTGGTCTAATGCACCTTGATTTAAGGATATTCTTCAAAAAATATAATATGGGGGTAGATTTCTTAATGTGAGGTTTGATTGAAACTTTCATAAAGTAATAGGTCACAACATCTCATCCAAACCATTTCTGGGAAAATATAGTCATCCAAAAATGAACTCTTTTCCAAATAACTTATTTTTAGAAATATTTTGAAATGCTTCTCCAAGGAACATGTCAAGAAAACATCCAAACGCTAGAATTGAAAACCAAGACTAGAACAAACATTTTAAACAAGTTAACATAAGAATTGAAGCATACCTAGGTGGGGGATTCATCCCAACTGCTTTCCATTCAAGCATTGCTTGATGTAGGATTTGCCACGTTGAAAAGAATATACCACCAAACACACAATCTCGAGCAAGTCCAGCTCTCATACCTCTCCAGAAAGCACACCATCCTTCCAAAGATATGATCTCTAATGGCCTCTTAACATCAGAGACAGATGGGGGTCTACCAGACCCTGTCATCATCCATGGATAATCTTTCAGGGCAGTAACCAAATTGGGATGTTTGGTGGGCAGGGTGGTCAAAAGACCAACTGTGTTGTTCAATACCCTAATGTCCTGGGAATATCCCGGTAGCAACTTTGCCATTAAAGATGAAACGACAGCCTTTTCGACAACTGACGTGGAGCTGGGAATTCTGGAGGCAGAAGTAACCTGAGCACGGAGTTTAATAAGTTCAAATGGAGAACTTACAAGTGATTCCACTGCTCCAGAAGCAATTCCTGCCAACAGAGCCTCAGAGGCATAGACATACTTGTCTTCTCGACCATCTGATTACAGATACAAACACAATATGTTACCACCCAAACCTCTAATAATGAGAAAAGAAGCAAGTGTACTAAAAAATATTCAATTCATTTGTATAATACGGTAGTGCATAATTCCAATATCCCCTTCTTTCCACTGCTATTACTAGTTTCATTGAATAAGACATTCTACTTTCGTCCCAGTTGAGCTTGTTCAGTTATGGATGGCCAAATTGACCAATTCTTCATTCAATTTGGCATATTGTTCAACTCTTTTTTATAACTATAACACAACATATATACACAAAAATATGTGAATATCTTATTGATAGAAAAGGCTCTAAATTTCAGAATTCTAATCGTACGGTTGAGAAAATAATGGTTTAACTCCAAAAACAATGGTTTTTCTTACTCTTGTTTGTTGACATAGAGAAGCTATCAGAAACAGTTCAAGATATGGTCCAATGCGAACTGAGGTTGGGAATTTATTAAAACCCTTTGTATTGAAATATGGTAAAGTGGCTTCAAGATGAAGAACTATTTCTTTGATCCGTCAAACTGACCTTTCTTAAAATACTGTATCTCTTATTTCAGGTGATCCTTTCCCATAGGTTTTCTTTAACGGAGTGAATGTTCCTGAATTTCCATTTACAAGACAAGCATGTAAAGTCTAAACCAACATAATCATGCAAATCCTGTTTGGTCTAGGTTTGGATTTTCTGGTCAGGAAACTGGCAAAAAGGTTGATAAACATTTAAACTGAAGAAATCATACCTTTGTAAAAAGCTGTTATTATTTCATAAACGCCAAAGCGAGCTCCCAAACCCAATGATCTTCCAAGTGTCAACCACCCCACACCACTATACAAGCCTTCAATGTTCATAAAATGATTAAAAGAACATTAACATTTAAGAAAGATGTCCATATAAACAGCAGTCTATACGAGATATTTTATGAAGTTTTTTCATCAGTCTTTTACTATACCTATAATGCATGTATTTTCTCATAAAAGCATTAATAAAAAATTGACACATCATCCAAATAATTTTTATCATGAGGCAAAATGAGAGAGCAGAGTAGCATCACTTTTAGTTACCATAAAACAAAAATAGCTGATCGAGTCACCTGAACTTCCTGACAAAGTTCTAACCCTCTTGAGGACATCAGCACCAGTGAGTTGTTTACTGCTACCTGATCCCACCTGCATTTCATTCCACAGAACATACAGCCACAGCACAAGAAGACATTAAAGATGCTGCCCTCAGAGTAAGATAATACATTTAAGTGAATGTTCATGGTTATCAGCAATTTCCGCACCTGTACAAGGACCTTAAGGCTATCTAGAGGGTAACTGATAGCAGTGGCTAATGTAGCAGATCCTGCAGCAACAACTGCATGTGTTGCAAATATTGGATTCTTCAAAAGTTCGTTCATTTGATAGATTAACGTGACTGTGTTGCAGTTGTTCCTCTCCTTAAGTCACAATCAATATATTCAGAGATTCACAATTCCCTGCAATTCTCATTAGATCAACACAAAGTGTTAGTACTTCATATGCTCTAACATCCTAATTTTTTTAGAGAAAGGGAAAGAGAATTTTCTTTTTCTTTTTTCTTCTCCTTTCTAAGATCACATAAATGTTCTTCTCTTTTCTTTTTCTTTTTGAAAAAAAGGGCTTATATAGTTCTTAGAGTGCAGGGGTAAGTTAATTTTGATCCTAGATATATCATTTTGAACATTAATAGTTGTGTATTGCAACTTCTATAGAAGCCACAGTCGGGTCAAGAAGATGTTTGGGGTCCTCATCAGGTCAAAAAGATAAAGCAAGAAAACTCACAGATGTAAAAACAAAGAGATAATTAATCCATTGGGAAAACCAAAAGGTTTGCAGCGTTATAAATGAGTTTAATTACAGGACAGAAATGGGACTGGTTGAACATAATGAGGACAATTTGGAATTAAATCAGCATTTTCAGTTTGCCATTCAAGATGTACCAAGGCCTAAAGCACCAAAACATGCTAACTACCTAAGATAGCCTGGTAACAGCTGGTTAGTACAGAAGACAGATGCGGCAGTTGAAAAAGATTGCAGGTTTTTTAGACTATAAAGTACCCTCATCTTTTCCTACAATTCGCCTTGTGTCGTGTTCATTAAAAGACCTAGAGCCCATTTGAATTGGCTGAATTTAAGCAGTGGTTAAGTGCTAAGTGCTCAAAGTCAGCTTATCAAAGTTCAATGATAATGCTAGAATTAGTAAGTACCAAGAGACACTTGATCCAATTTCATTTGGTAAAAAGTTGAAAGGAAATAAGAGAAAACTCACAGTAAATGTCAACCATCTCACCACAATTTGCATTTGATAGAAGTAGATAAACTTGTATAACTAATTTGAACTGGTAATGGTATTTTCTTATAAATCAACTTCTCAAATTAGCACTCACATAATATACTACATAACACTAACAATTTAAATCCCATGTTTGTGGTGTCACTGTTTTGGGAAGTTGCACTAGCTAACAAAGAATCAGCCATCCTGGCATAAGTTTAAATGGTTTTACATGACAGTAAGTGATTATTTTCTTTCCTGTTAGTGCATCACTTCCTCTGACATATTTGTTTGGCACTGAAAAAAGTTGAAAAAAAGAAGGATATTCACAGAGGAAAGACCACTAGACCAACTTTTTCCATCTAGTGCATCAGTCACTGTGATTTTTCTCCTTCCCACATTACAAATATACAGAATTTTTTGGGGTAGGGCATAGAACTGATTAGAAATAATTAGTCGTACACACCACAATTAAGTTGTTGAACGTTAACAGTGGTTAATTTTTTAGAGGAACTTTGTGGGAAACCGGAACAAGAATATTGTGATTATTTTAAGGAGTAGATGTTGGCATAAGCAAAACCCAAAGATACAGGATTCAACAAAGAAGCTAGCCCAGAATAACCTTCCCTGGATCTAGATTTACTCTTTCACTACAAGGGAACAACCAGTAATCGATTCAGTTCTACTCATAGCATGAAAATAAAAAAACCTGCAGTTTAATCATAATTCTGCTGCTGTTTACTTTTCCTTAATCATTATGACCAAAATTACTACACTCAGCTGTGTATAATCAGTAAAGCTAATCCTATCAGGGAGCAGGATACATCGAGTTAGATAACAAAATGAAACTATTTTGCAGCAACTGAGGAAAAGGACTAAACCAATGTATAATGTGTTGGAAGCATAGTCTGATTATTGTGAGACCAAAAGGGACATAACACATATTACCAGATTTTACAGTCACCAAAAAATATCTTGGAATCTGACAACATTAGTAGAAAAGATGTTCTAGACCTCAGTGGAGACAAAAAACACTAGGTGATTCTTCCTATCTGTCATAGTCTTGGTGGACAGAGTTATCTGGTAACTATTGCTGGTGGAAGGTGAAAGGTATCCAGTGGAATTAGTCGAGGTGCTTGAAAACTAGATCGGACACCATGGTGATCAAAAAAAAAAAAGTTCTAGACCTTATCAGCTTTAGCTCTAGGTGAGCTAAGCAATCAAATATGTATAAGGTGAATGCTCAAACACACCTTCCTTCTAACAAGCAGCAGCAGAAAAACAACACAGCCGTGAAAGTATCTGTGAACATCTGATTTTTATGCAACAATTCATTCAAAACAACGACTCATTCCAAAAAAACAAAAAAAATGCGAGACATTTGTCTATATGGAGATTGGAAGCACAGAAACAAAAGCAAATAAGTAAATGAGCAAAAATGTACTAATATACAACTGCTACTGAAATCGCAAAATGTATGAAATTAATAGATTGTGAGGTTCTAATGCTTCAAAATTATGGGGAAAGAGCTTACCGTTACTGTCGAAATGCCACTGAAATCGGAGAGAGGTGCAGAGATGGAGAAGAAGGAAGACGAAGGAAGAGAGGAAAAATTTAGGGGTTTTGTCCTCCGAGGGTATTGTTGGAATTAGAAAAAAAATATGAGGGATAAAAAGCTAAAATTGTTCGTCAAATAAAAATATTTTTTTTATAAGAATTTAAACTTCATAAATTTCAAATTTTAAAAGGGCCGATTATTTCAAACACTAATAATTAAATTCTAAAGAAATACATAAACATATTTGATAAAATTTTACAATAAATATACTTTTTAGCAAAAATTATTGAATTTCATCTAATTTATATTTAGACTTCTACATACACATTGAATTGATTTTCATTTTTTTCCCTTAGTACCCTTCACTTAATTACATACTAGTTAACTATGAAGGCATGTATAGGATTATATACCATGTCTAAATTTACTTTATATTTGTTGTATATCTTCTCTTTGATACATAACTAAAGTGAATATATATAATAAATAAATATAAAACAGATCAAAATATTGATATAAAGTGAAACAGATCAAATTTAAATTTATTTCTCCACTATTGACATAGAAAATTGATGCAAAAATGGAGGGGAAAAAAGGGGGGGAAAGTTAAAGAAAAAGGACCCTAAATTAGTTTTGCAAACAAATAAATAGATTAAGGGTAAATCATAAGCAAAATAAAAGGGTATAGTGCAAATAAAAGAATTGCACACATTTTAGAGGTACAATGTAAATAATTCTCGTTGTATTTACCACTTTAGCAAAGAAAAAATATACATATTGATTTAAGATATTACAGTAAAATCTCACTAAATTAATATAGATGGGATAATGAAATATTGTTATTCTGTAGAAATATTATTATTATGTAGAGATATTATTCAATCGATGAATTAATATTTATTAATTCAAAGAGTGTTTTGAGATCCAATGAAGGTTAATTTTGAATTTTGATTACATCAAAATCATTGTATTTTACTAATTTATGTATCATGTTTATGAAACTCACATGAAAAATAAATTTATTATACATAAAGTACAATGAATAATGTTTTGGATGCTATCAATTTTGTACTCTTGGTTTGGAAGACAAACTGATCAAAGAAAGATTAAAGGTTTGGATGCATCAATTTTTCAATCCCGGCTTGGACGACAAATGTTCAACAAGAGACAATAGCAAATTACTTTCGACATTGCAAAATTCATTCAGGGGATGAAATCTCAGAGAAGTTGAATGAACCCACTTGTGAAAACATCATTCATAAACCTGAGGTCATGATTAATGATCTCGATTACCGCGATAAAATGGACATAAAAAATCTGTTGGATTACCTAGGTGAAAATGATACATGTTTAGAGGTTCGGAGCTTAGAAGAAATTGTGAATAACATAGGAAAAAGCAATATTGATGATGAAGTTGAAGGTGATACAATACCTATGGAACCAGTTACGCATAAGGAAGCACTTACCGCATTTAGAACTCATCACAATTTTATGGTGTAGTTCGAAAAGACAATACCGAAACTTTTGGATGCAATAAGAAAAGTTAAAGATAAACTTCAACTTAATTTAAATTTTAACAAAATACAAAATATAATTGAATCATATTTCACTAAATTGTCTTAGATATATTTATGTTTTTGTAGAATTATTAATTTATAATATTAATGAGACCATAAATTTATATAGGAGTCTTCTGAAAATTTATTATCTTATTATTTTATTGAAATGAGTAATTTTTTCCATTGACCTAAGTCGGGACCGGAGAAAATATTATCTTAGAGAGATTATTAATTTAATAAGATTTTCTTGTATTTGTCATTTTTAAATAATTGAAATTTAAATTTGGCCCCGAAAATTGAACCTAGTTAAGATCCTACTTCCCACTCCGATTTTGGACCTTACTCTTGATCTCAAAGTGAATTCTCGAATCGAGATTAGGTTGTGTCTCGAATCGAACTAAATTTTCTTTTATAATTAAACACCGAAAATAGATAAGTAAACCAATGAAACACCCTTAAAATTTGATAAAAATTCAAATAAATTAAGGGCAATTTTAACTCCTTTGTGTAGTAGTAAAAATATTAAGGAGAAACTAGGTATAAAATAAAATAAAGACTATAAAAGTCTCCAAAAAAATTGAAATTAAAAAAAAAACAAAAAACAAACAAACAATGGGACCGTACAAAAAACGCAATGGTTGAACAATAAATACCAGATTGGCGCTGAGGAAGCAAAGTAGACGCACACAACAATGGGGATAACTTCGACTCAGGAGATAGAGTATGATCAAACGAAAGCTGAGTACAACAGTGGCGGAGATTCATGGAGCTCATCAACGAACTGGACGATCTCTCGTGGCTCTCTTGAAGATTCCATTACTTTTGAGTCCTCCGATTCGCCGATCGATACTGAATCTACTCAGATATCACCTCTTATTCTCCACCGACCTTCGCCGGATTCCTCCCCTTGCGAAATCAAGTGTAAGTGAAATAATAAAAAACATTGTATTGTTTACCGATAGTATATCATCAAGTACTTATTTGTATATGTTGTAATTAATAATTATGCAATTTTGACTGGGTTAGTCTGGTTAGAAACTTGTATGCCGGTATTGGAGATAATATTCCATAACTTGACTTGCCATTGAAATAATGAACACAGATAGAGCTGAAGCAGTGAACATCTTAACAACGTTGCTTGTCTAGATATTTTTAAACTACAATTGAAATCACACGGACACAGATAAACTACAATTGAAATCACGGACACAGATAGAGCGGAAACAATAGTATCCAAGGGTGTGGCCTAGTGGTCAATAACGTGATTGAGAATCATGATGTCTTAGGACAAAAAACACTAGGTGACTTTTGCAACTATCCTAGCCTTGGTGACAAAGTTACCTAGTACCTGTTACTGGTCGGAGGTGATAGGTATTTCGTGGAATCAGTTGAGTTGCGAGAAAGCTGGCCCAGACACCACGATCATTAAAAAAAAAAAAGATAGAGTAGAAACAATAGAATATCTTTATTAACATTGTTGTTTATCTGGATCTTTTTTTGGGTGCTATAGTGAGATGCTTTTATATAGAAGTGAGAACATATGATATAACATAATATTTGGTTAGGTGTTAGTATAGATCTCCGTGTCGGTTGTAGTATTAATGTAGTCTTTGGCTTTTGATATTATTTGTGGTTTACTGTGTTTAGGTGATCACTTTTTGTTGTTGTTGTTGTTGTTGTTACGGATTTACGGTTCCTTGTATATTTGCTATTAGTTATCATGTTTCTCCCCCACTTATCTTTTTTTGTTTTATTACGGCTGTGATTTGCTTGAGCTAAGGGTCGTTTGGAAACAACTTTTCTACCTTGGAGAGGTAGTGGTAAGGACTGCGTACACTCTATACTCCCCAGACCCCAGGGATTTCATTGGGTATGTTGTTGTGATTTCACTGAAGTGTTCTAGACTCTAAATTGACCCTATATAACCAGGATGCTGATTTTAATGTGATGAACTAGCTATCCAAGATTTTCTAATGGGTATTTTGAGTTTCATATGCTTGGGGTTGCTGTGGACATAACTCTAGATAGGAAGGAGTTGAGATCGTGTATTAGGGTAGAAGGTTAGTAGGGGTAGAGTGTTGTCTTGCCTTGCGAAGGTTGGTTTGTAATACTAGTCATACCCTTGTAGTTCTTGCCATATCTTGTTTATTGTGTTTCGATTATCACACTATTTGCTAATGTTATTGTTCTTTCTTGTAGGCTTTACATTGCTTTTCCTATTAACTGCTATGCTTCTTCATTGTTTCTTCTTCTTGTACTTGGGTTTTATGCATTTGAGCCGAGGGTCTTTCAGAAACAGCCTCTCTACCTTTACGAGGTAGTGGTAAGGTCTGCGTATACTCTATCCTCCCCAAACCCCACTTTGTGGGATTTCACTGGGTATGTTGTTGTTGTTGTTATCGTTGTTGTTTGTTGTATATGTTTGGGGTTACATGGAGAAATGCAATTCTTTTCTGGTAGTCTCCTTTCACTTGAACTTGTATGCTTAAAGTTTTGAGAAGCTACTCCTGTACTGGTTTGCATATAGTCTTTAGCTAGAGGTGGTTTCCCAAAGAACAAGCTACATTTTTTGTCCACGGATTCTATTCTGACACTATCAATTTATGTACTACAGTATGCTTTATGCAAAAGCATGAAATCAGGCAGGTCTATGTTCGGAGTACTGCTCGTGTTTATGAGATATACTATGCACCTACTCTGCAGAGCGACAATGAGTATCTATGTACCGTCCGCTGTAGCATAGCTGAACGAGATGGAGAGTTTCTCCAAGCTAATGAGATTGAAGTAGTTACCCCGCAATATTTGGAGGATTATGTAGGAAAACCAACGGAAGGTAGAGTCACAGCTGAAGCCAATTGCACAAGGGAAGATGATTGGGTCGAGGTTAAGGTTCCTGACAGGAACGGGGTAAGCTGCCTGCAAAAGCACACAACAGGGAATGAACGAAGAAGTATTGAGGTAGCACTATATGATGACTTTTGCGTACCTGCCTTGTTTAGTATAAAGAAAGCAAAGAAAAAAGGTCTAAAGGGGTAAAGAAATTTTTTGGAAACTTAGTGGATTCTATTGGAGATTTCAAGTGTCATAATATAACTAAGTTGGATTTTGGGGCATCTGATGTAGATGTTTTTTGTCATATAGCGTTGTTAGAATGTTAATGGCCAAAGTTTTTACCCATTCTGTTAGTTTTTTGATCTCTACTCAATGGGAGAAAAAGGCCAATTTGAATTACAATATCGTATTATTGTCTTGACTGCAGATCTTATCTTGCAGGATTTATACGAGGCCACAGCAGAAATTAGTGATGCAGATCCCTGCATGTCACTTACAATTCGCTTTTTATCACTTCCAAATAAAGATTCTCTATGCATCGACGAAATTTACATATTTGGTGACCCTATTGACTCTAATGAGGTAGAGACCCCAGCAGCTCCTTTGGAAAACCAAGCTAGTTCTTTTATGGCCATGCTTGTTCCCACCCTTCTGCAACTATCTAAATCAGGCGTCAGCCAGAAGCAGCAGGAGAAAGATGTTTCTGATAGTCAAAGAAAGGAAAATGAAGTGGGAATCGCAGTGAGGACATCTGATTTTGCTGATGCCAGTAAAGAAATTGAGCAGGAAAAGAGGATGAGTGCTGATCATATAGTGCAGTTGGATGTCACTGATAAGCCTGTAGCAAAACCCACTCATTCCCATCCTCTGATACACCAGGAGTTAAGCAGAGAGAACCACAATACCTCCACCACGAGTAATGATGCTTCACAAGGTCGTATTGTAGGAGCCATTGAACAACTTCTTGACCGAGTGAGCAGAATTGAAAATATTTGCTTGAGATTTGAAGAAAAGATGGTTAGTCCAATGATTAGCATGGAGATGAGACTTCAACGACTGGAGCAGCAAGTAGAAACTCTAGCTAAAAATTCCCAATTTTCTGGAGTAGCGTCCTGCAATAGAATAACAGCTCCTTCATTTACTGGCAGTGAGTCCAATTCTAGCTCTTTGTATAATGATGGAAGTGAATATCGGTCTTGTGGGGTATTGGAGCTGGAGAAAAAGGATCCCCCTTGCAATAAGTTGTCCGAACCTTCTGATGACATACCTGTTTCTTCTAATCCTTCACATGTTCTTCCAAATCTTGTGATTTCTGCCCCTGAGTTTTCATGTGGAGAGGATGAAGAAGAAGATGATATTGTTGAATCAGTAAAGGTTTCTTCTCAAGAGAAGCAAAAGCAAGTTTTATCTATTGATGATGCTTTAGCTGCAGCACTTTCTGGATTTCTGTCCACGTCCCACGTTCTTCCACCAGATGAAGGGACCTTGGAAGTTATTGCTTCTGGATCTATTAGTGAGGGAGTGAATGAGAAAAATGAGTTTTCAGAATCTACCCAAAGTGCTTCAGTTATAGCTCACAACTGTACTTTGGAGGGAAATGACAATGACAAACCTTCAAAGTATACTCAAATTCTTGCAATTGCAGCTCCTGACTTTACCGAGGAGGAGTACGAATTTGAGAATGCAAATTTCATCATAGCTTCTTCTGCACCAGCTCCTGAACTTGCCAGTGAAGGAAATACAAATAATGAAATAGCTTCTCCAACCACTGGAAGTCAGGACTTTGTTGATCTTAACAGAAGGAAGAGCATGGATAACGCAAGTTCAACTGTTGCTTCTGAGACATATGCAGAGCAAGAGAAATTTCTCCATGAGAATGTGCAGCTTAAGGAAACTTCTGGAGTAATTGGTTCGAAAGATCATCCTTATGCACAAGAAAGTATCTGCAGATTGCAGGATAATCCCACTGCTTGTCCATCAGGTCAAGATGATGAGGTTTCAGAGACTAATGTAAGAGATTCTACCAATGAGCCACAGATGAATTCTCATAATCTAGGAAATGCTGCTGAATCTGAAGAATGTGATCCTTCAAAAGTTTCTCACTTGGACGTTATGCAAAATGTTTGTGAATATCTAAGACCTTCTGCTCTAGATTTCGACATTCCTATCTTAGATGTGAAGTTCACAGCCAATGAAGACGGTGATTCCAAGTTCTCACTAGAAGTTCTTTTAGGTGACACGACAGATGTTAATGTTGATGAAAGCACTGATAATGCAGTCACTAGTGAGGGAACGACTTCCACTGATATGGATGATGAAGAATCACTGAAGTGTTTTGCAGGCGATAGCAACACTCTGGTGGATTTTGGATTTTATGCTGCAGATACATTCACTAATTCAGATGGACACAGTAATCCCAGTATATCCAGCAACCACGAGGTAGTCATCGGTCTCATCTGAGACCTACTTTTTGAAACGTGTATAGGTACGTTCAACTAGTTTATGACTG
>JAJOOO010012273.1:0-17565 GCA_029582685.1 Solanum piurae | reverse complement strand
TTAGATCATAAAAAGTTCTCTTTCACAATCAACAACCCAACCTATGAGATCACAATTTTGAGAAATATGGGGGTTTGCATGGGTTCATAAGGGAAATATCATAAAAACATATTACATCATCAATTCATGCATATATAGACATAATTAAAACATTGAAATTAGTAAATCAAAGAACCCATGGTGAATGAAGAAAACCATGGAATTCTACCATTTGAAATTGAAGATTTTGAGGTGCCTCCATGGGTGAAAGCTACCCATGGATGAAAAACACCATACATAAATCCCAAAGCCATATAAATTTGGTGTGAAGATCCTTGCTTCTTGAACCTTAGCTTTCACTTTTTGCTTCTTCTTCTTCTTTGAGTTTTGTAGAGAGGGAATTGTTGGAGAGGATGAAGTTTTGTGAATTGGTTTGTGTTTTAGAAATAATGAGTTGAATGACTTAATTTAGGGGTTTAAAATCCTTATATTGGTGGTCTAAATTAGGCTATAATGATATCACTTAATAATAATTAAAATCGGAAAACCCAAAAGTACCCCTAAACTTAACCCCCAAAACTGCCCCTAAGTCACCATCCATGAGACCATCTTGATGGGCCATGGATGGAACCACGGACCATCCTAGTCAAGTGTGGTTTGGTGATTACAAATTTTTGGCCAACAACGGGCCCTTCATCCACGGGGCATGGACCCACCCACGGGTCATGGGTCCTGTCGTGGCTCACTTATTTTGGAAAGTTTCCAGGGTCCTCATCAAGGGTCCATGGTTTGTCCTTGAAGGGTAATACCTTGATCTTCTAAGACGAAATCCTTTATTTAAAGTACGGGGAGTTACATTCACGATTTTAGCTCTCATGTTAAGATCTAGTTTAGCCTACTAATTTCTGGAGTGTTACATTTGGCAACGACCACATATACTTCTTTTGGGAAGTGTAATTTGCGCATATCAAATATTGGCACCACTGTCGGGGAATACGGTGTTTAGATTAAATAAACTATATTATTGAACTTTAGTCAAGTATTTCTTGATTTTATGTTTTTGTTTTATTTTTGTTTTATACATGTTTCAACTCTAGAGTATGCCAAGTACACGGAGTCAAGGAAAACCCCTGACACCCTACGATCCAGAATTAAAGAGAACATCGAGAAGAATGGCTGGAAGAGGCATAAATCTTGGGGTACAAAATGATCCTGTCGGAGAGGGTCAAGAGGATGGAGCTGGTTTTCAACCTCCTGGAGTTGTAAATGTACACGCTCAACTTCATGGTGGTGATCTAATAAAAATGTAGAAATGGTGTAGAATCCGCCAATACCGAGGGGCCGTGATAGCAATAGGGTTGAATAAAATGAGGTGGGATCAAATGGGCTTATTGTTCTCCCTCCACTACCTACGGACATACATTTATGGTGACCAGCAGTCTTATACAAATACAAATAGCAATAGGGTTGTTTGCTCAGTTATCTTCGGAAGATCCATACACTCACATGGATAAATTGACAAGTGTCTGTAAGAGTAGTGTAGGACGACCATACTTGGATATGAAGAATTTGGGTATAAGAGTATTCCCACTTTTGTTGACTGGTGATGGTGTTGTATGGTTTTCAGAGCTTCCATACAATTCATTATACATATGGAACCAACTGCACATGGTGTTCATGGCGAAGTACTTTCTGGTGTCCAAGAAATTGAAAAGATAAACTGAATAATTTCACGGCACTACCGGGAGAGTAGGTAAGTAGTTCATGGGATAGGTTCACTAGATTCATGAGGATAGTTCTGAATCATTGCATAAATGATGTGTCATTGAAAGAGTACTTCTACATAGGACATAATGACAATGTAAAGGTTGTGTTAGATACTATTGTTGAAGTATCATATGGTGAGTGCACTTTTCAAGAGATTGCTGTAAAACTTGGGAGGATTGCCAAAAACAATAAGGCATAGAGCACTAGAAAGGAAAATACTGGTAGTAGCACGTTTACTTTCCTAACAACACCAAGTCAATCAAATAATGACATTCGTGAAGAGATGGATCAAATGAGGACATAAATTGGCTTAGTATTAAAACATGTGAGTGGAAGTGTAGAAAAGGTGAATGCGGTAAATTATATAACTAAAACTCCACCACCGCGAGTTAAGGGATTATTACAATAAGAAGGATATGAATTTGGTTAATGATAAGAGGGGGTTTCTGGAAAAATTCCCTA
Organism: Solanum piurae; assembly: GCA_029582685.1. NCBI lineage: Eukaryota > Viridiplantae > Streptophyta > Magnoliopsida > Solanales > Solanaceae > Solanum > Solanum piurae. The sequence goes on along the minus strand of JAJOOO010012273.1, from coordinate 15,357 downwards.
GGTTCCAACTCGTATAATTGGCGCCAAGGTAAAGAAAACAAAGGTAGGAACTATGTCAACTAAAATTTTGACGGAAATTATGTCCAAGATGGGAACTTCAATCGTGATAACAATTTCAACCGTAACAACTATGGAAAAATGAATGAGAGCGTTAGGCCCTATGTTCCACCTGGTAATATAGAGGTGGGTACTAGTATGACTCACATTGAGGTTATGACACAACAGATGATGACATATGAGAATGTGAAAGAGATGAGAAATGATATATCTAGAATTGGTCAGAAATTTGATGCCCATAAAGTGTAGATCAAGCAACTTGAGTAGTAGTTTAGTCAGTTGTCCACTACAGTGTACCCACACTAGCCTGGCACACTTCCTAGCAACACCATCTAAAATCCGTAAAATGATGGGCATTGTATGATAGACACCACTCGCGGAAGAAAAAAGACTATTGATCCCTCTATACCTTCTGAGGTTGAAAGAGTGATTGAAAAGGATGAGGATGAGAACGAGGTTACATAAAATCCAAAAGATGATATAGAAAAAGAAGCAGAGGTGACCCAAAAAGTTGTTCCCATGCCTAGACCTCCATCTCTATTCCCTCAAAAGTTGGAGAAAAAGACTTAAGAGGGAAAAAATCGCAAGTTCATCAGAATGTTGAAGAAACTGTCCATCAAAGTCCCATTGATAAAAGCTTTGGAACAGATGCATGGGTATGCAAAATTCATGAAAGACTTGGTGACCAAAAAGAGGGCAATTAGTTATGAGAATGAAGAGAAGATACAACATTGTAACGCTATTGCTACTAGGTTAATTGTACAAAACAAAGAGGATCATGGAGCTTTCACTATTATTTATACCATTAAGATTTTAGACATTTCAAAAGATTTGTGTGATTTGAGCGCCAACATTAATTTGATGTCATTGTCCATTTATAAGAGGTTTGGTTTAGGAGCTCCAAAGCCGACTACAATGTGTTTACTTATGGCTGATATAACTGTGAAGAGGTCCATTGGAGTTCTCCAAGATGTCCTTGTGAAAGTTGAGTCAATCATCTTTCCGGTGATCTTTGTGATACTTGATTTTAAGGTTGATTTTAAGTTTCCGATCATCTTAGGGAGACCATTTCTTACTACTGGACGTGCCTTGGTTGATATGGAGAGCGAGCAGATGAAGTTTTGATTAAACAATGAGGAGGTAACTTTTAACATATGTAGGTCTATCAAGCATAACAATTATCTTAACTCAGCATCAGTGGTAAATCATTTTGTGGAGCAAAAATCTGAACTGTCTATTGATGAGAGGTTAGGTGTTGATGCACTAGCAGTGATAATGATAAATTTTGGCAGTGATGGTATTGATGACTATGATGAGCTAGTTGTCGCACTTGATAGGTTCAAGATTTATTTCAAACCAAAAAGATTGAAATTAGACATGAAGAATCGAGACACCCCACCTGTAAAATCGTCTCTAGATGAGCCTCCAATACATGAACTTAAGGTTCTTCAATTCCATTTGCGGTACATATTTTTGGGGCAAAACAACACATCACTAGTAATCATTGATGCTAATTTGAGTGAAGGGAAAATATATGCTTTGTTATCAGTGTTGAAGCGGTTTAAGAGGTCTATAGGACGGACTATTGCGTATAGTAGTGGGATTCTGCTGGAAATTTGTTCTCACAAAATCCAACTCATGTCGGACAGTAAGCCATGTATTGAGCATCAAAGGAGAATATATACCCCTATCCAAGAGTTTGTGAAAAATGAGCTTATTAAGTGGTTAGATGCTGGAGTTTTATATCATATTGTTGATAGTAGTTGGGTTTGCCTAGTACAGTGTGTGCCAAAGAAAGGAGGAATCATTGTGGTTCCCAATGCTAGAAGTGTGTTTGTTCTAATGAGGCCGGTGACCGATGTGAGAGTGTGTATGGACTACTGCAAGTTCAATGCATGGACTTAAAAATACCATTTTCCAATGTCGTTCATGGATTAGATTCTAGATCGTCTCATTGGTAAGTATTGGTATTGTTTTCTAGATGGGTATTTGAGCTACAATCAATCTCGATAGCTTCGGAAGACCAAGAGAAAACACCATCACTTGTCCTTATGGGACTTTCACCTTCAAAAGGATGACATTTGTGTTATGTAATGCTCTAGAAACCTTCCAGCATTGTATGATGTCAATATTTTGAGATATGGTAGAGAACACGGTAGAGGTATCTGTAGATGATTTCTCTGTAGTAGGTGACTCATTTGATGATTGTTTGACATATTTTGCTGAGGTACTAAAACGGTGCAATCTCATGCTCAACTAGGAAAAGTGTTACTTCATGGTGATAGAGGGTATAGTTCTGGGTCATCAAATTTCTTAAAAAAGGTATTAAGGTTCATAAAGCTAAAGTTGAGGTAATAGAAAAGTTTCCACCACCCATCTCTTTAAAAGGTGTTTGATGTTTTCTTGGGCATGTAGGTTATACTAGAGGTGCATAAGAGATTCCTTTAAAATTGCACACCTATTATGCAAGTTACTTGAAAAGGAGTGTAAGTTTGATTTTGATGATGCTTGTCTGAGAGCATTTGGAGAGTTGAAAGAAATTTTTGCTTCGGCACCTATCATTAGTTCACTGGATTGGGGGAAACCGTTTGAAGTGATGTGTGATGCAAGTGGGATGGCGCTTGGTGTAGCATTAGGATAGAGGCAAGAGAAAATACTTCATCAAATTTACTATGCCAGAAAAGCTCTGAATGTGTCTCCAACAAACTATACTATGATTGAATAGGAACTCCTTACTGTGGTTTTCACATTCTAGAAATTTAGATCCTTCTTGCTTGGTACTAAGGTCATAGTGCATACTGAACATTCTGCATTAAGGAATCAAATGGCTCAAAAGGATGCAAAACCAAGATTGAGTAAATGGGTGCTCCTACTGCAGGAGTTCAATTTTGAGAAAAAGGATAGAAAGGGAAGAAAAAGTCAAGTTGCTGATCATTTGTCCAAACTAGAGGAGGAAGCTATGGTCAAGCTAGGAGATTGAATCGAGATTAATAATGTGTTCCCTGATGAACATGTATTGGCTGCTTCTTATAATCTTATCCCTTGGTTCACAAATTTTGCTAACTACTTGGTAAGTGATTTGGTTCCGTCGGGTTTATCATTCCACCATAGGAAAAAGTTCATGTCTGATGTGAAGAAATTCTTTTGGGATAAGCCTTAATTGTTTCATGTTTGTGCTGATGGGATTATTTACCGATGTGTGCCTGAGGTTGAGATGATGAGTAAACTAGAGGTGTATCATTCATCGCCTGTTGGTGGGCACTATAGTGGTATACGAAATTCCCATAATTTTTTTGTAGTGTGGGTATTACTGGCCTACCATCCACTATGATGCTCATGATTTTGCCAAGTCTTCTAGTCGTTGCAAGTGTGAGTGAAGAATTTCGAAAAAGAAAGAACTACCAATGAACCAATACTTGTCACGACCTAGGGGTTCCCCCTAGATGTAAAATGGCATATAGAACTCCGAAGGACTCCATACAACCACTTAGCATATCATAACATAAGAAATAGAACAATAAGTGTAAAAACACATTTCAAGACTAAAATTTTCATTAAAGAAAAATGGAAGTCTAGACTCTAAGTCTCAACTTAGCCATCTATTACAATATCCAAACGAGAAAAGGGAAACAACCCATACAACATAGTCCAAAAGGAAATACAAGAAAAGAACTACAATGAGATATCATTTGTCCTCAAATCATGAGGACACACCAACAAACTAGAAGAATAGGCAAATTACAAGCTTTAGCCACAACTATGACCACCTTGAAAACCGGACCCTACACTTGGGAAAAATGTATGAAAAGTAGGCGTTAGTAGAAAAATGAACTAAGTATGATAGCCATGCATAAAAAATTTGAAAACATGCTAAAAGGGAGATTTTGTTTGAATGCATGCAATTTACTAAGCCTTAACATAATCATGAAGATAGTGGAAACACATAAGTCATAAGCATAGATAGATCATCATAACATTAGAGAATGTATCATAAATACCCTAAAAGCATACTTGTGCAATTTATGAATAAGACCCCATAAATCTCACCCATATTAAGTAAAGCTTCTTGAGTAACCATAATTCATAATTCATATTCTTGTTCATATTTTTGTTATCTTAGTGGGAATAAGCCTTAACCGACATAGACCATGTGAGCTTAACATGGAATCCGGTGTTACTCACACCGAAAACGGTTGTTCTACTTGCCCAAGGTAGAACCATACTCTTAACTTAGGTGGATCAACTAGCTAAATACCTCTGAGGGCACATAGTTTATGGGATAAGAAGATTTCTACAAGAAACTCGGACTCAACTTAGGTAGAAGGTTTCCATCTCATGAGACATAGATTGGGAACCCAGACTCAACTAGCATTGAAGGAACCCAATTGGAAGGCCAGAATCAACTAGTGTAAAAGCTTCCATTGGGAAGTGGGACACAATGAGCGTAAAAGTTTTCCTCTGATATTCAATATCAACTCGGTGCTAAGTATTAATTCCCACAGAGTTCATATTAAGTCTTGACTTAAGTACATATTCATGGAGGAATTTCTTGACACTCAATCCAATATAATTCATAGGATAGCTCCTCAGATCATGAGTGAGAATAACCTTTCACCGTCCATGTCTACATATAGATTCAATAGGTGAGAAATCTTTTCAACCCTAGAATCATCATATTGTGAGAAAACCTTTCACACCATATCATAATCATACATATGTGTGTATATGAGAATAACCTTTAAAAAGCACAACAACTAGATCATAATCATATTCACTTCACTCTCAGTGTGTTCTTAATGCATATACATAATCTTCATAAAACATGAATAATATCATAATTTTTCCTTTCAAGGATGAAAGCTCATATTGAATCAACACATATAGAATTAATTACATTATACATGGATATTAATATAATTCAAGTAAGCCAATTACTTCAAGCATAATCTCATAATATCCTTCTTTCATCCACAAACCCACATCACAAGATCGTTATTGGGAAATATGGGGATTTCATGGGTTCTTGGGGATTTAAACATAAACACATTAATAAATCATCAATTAAATAATAATATAAAGTAATTTAAACATTAGAATCAGTTTTGAAGGGAACCCATAACTTTGGAACTAAACCCTAGCTTTTGGGGATTTCTATCTTTGAAATTGGGGTTTTGAAGGGGCTCCATGGATGCATTCTATCTAGGGATGAAGAGCTACCATACCTTTGAAATTGTAACAACCCTAAAATGGAATAGAATGAACTAGATGTTCACATGTGTTTTAGTAGTGGTTAACTTGTTTAAATGATGAGTTTAGGCTTTAGATGTTTAGTTTAAAGAGTTTTGAAGTCAAACGTCATGAGATGACCATGACGTTCGGAAACTAGTTTTGGGAGCTAGTGTGTCCTAGTGTTGTGTCCTCAAAGTTTGATGTGTTGTTTGAGGATAAAATCATGTGGTGATGGTTCCTATGTGTTGTTGGTCATGTGTAGGGGTTAGACGCTTGGGTACGAATCCCCAAGGACCATCCAAAGGGCCCTTGAGGAGGACCCCATCTTTGGCCAAGAAGCTGCCAGGGCAGCATACTCCACGACCCCAAACCATGACTCGTAGATCCATCTACGACTCGTGGGTCTTTGGTGTGGACCAGGCCTGCAAGGGCCTGCCGATTTTTACTCTCAGTCCCAAACCACGGACCCCATTGATGGGGCGTGGACCAGGCCACAGTCCGTGGTCTAGTGGGCGTGGAATGGACCTGCAAAGTTGTAAAGGACATGACCAACTTAGCGGTGAGTTAGTAAATTCACCCCTAGTCCTAAATAATATGTGGGCTATTGTTTTAAGTGTTTTAAAGTATTTTAAAGTTATTTAAACATTAATATGGTATTTTAGAATTCATTCTTCATTTTTCTTAAAAACAAAACCCTTCTCTCCTAAAAAGTTCTCTCTAGAACTCCATTGAAGGGATAGGTCAAGTTCAATCTAGAGTTGTAGATTTTCAAGTGTTTCTTCTTCAATTTTCGTGGGATTCATGAAGGTTAAGGTATGGGGATCCTTTATCCTTGATTATTCTTCCTTTCAAGGAGCTCAATCCAAATGATTTCAAAGTTTTTCCAAAAACACAAAAAACCTAATTTCGATTCTAAGCATGGGTTGATGATTTATGCTATTATTTATGTTTATTTATGGTTTTAAGAAATAAAATTCTATGAACTCAGGTTTTTTCAAGTTCCCTAAAATTTGCTATGAAGTGGGTCTATTTCTATAAATTCAAAGTTGATGGAATTATGTGTAAAGTGAATTGTATTGATATTTCTTGTGTTGTTTAATGTTTATTCATGGTTAATTGTTGATAATGGGTGAATTAAGTGTGGTAAGCCTTATGGGTGAAGTATTGGTGATTGCTTGGATTTTGGTGATTTTGGCTATGCCTTTGGATTATGGTAAGAAAGCTTGAACTCTCTTTATTGAATTGGTCGTTGTTGGTAGGTTGAATCCACCTTTGATGGAAGTGTTATATCTTATTGTTTTATGGTATTATTTTGAATTTTAGCCATGCAGGCATTGGTGAAGTTGTTGTATAATGTTGTAATATTGTATTATTGTGTATTGAGGCCGTGAAGGGAATTATATGAGTGTTATTATATTGTTGTATTATTATACATATATGAGGCTATATGTAAAGTCCTATACGAAGCTATATGTAGAGTTTGTGTGAAGCTATAATGTGAAGATATTCTAATGGGATTAATGTGATATTGTATAAAGTGTTATTATGCTAATGTGAAAGCATGTTTCTCCTGAAATGGTGATATGTTGTGGTGATGGACTATGATGAGTCTTCATAAGATGATGTTGTAGCTCATATACTAGACTTGAGTATCTTGTCTTGTGTTATGAAAGCTTGATTATATATATAAATGTTTGGTTGGGCTATGACTTAGTAATGGAGCTCTTCCTATAAATGCTAAAAGAGGAATTCTAGGCCAAGACTTGAATTGGTGGACTTAAGCATAGTTCCTTTTTCATGAGTCTAACTTTCCTAAGTAAATGTATAACCTTGAAGGATGGGACTTAGGGTGTTGTTCCCTTCTTGAGTGAAATGATAGAATTAAAGATGGATGGAGTCGGAACGGCATGAGAATCCTTATCTAAGAAAGTCAAATGAGCTATCCTTATGAACGTAGATTGGCTATGACTAAGAAATGGGGCATTTCTTGGGAAGAGGTACTATGAGTTGGTTGAACTAGAAAAGGAACCCTTTCTAGTACATATGTGATTGAATACTCTATAGAAACCAAGGCTAAGCACCGAGTGGATGTGGTTAGGATGGTGGCCTAGTTGAGCATGAGATTAGGCACAATGAACATCCTTGGACATCTCTTAAACCATGTGCCAACATGGGTTTCTTTTAGTTCTACCGTTGGCAAGTAGAACAACCTCCACGGAGTAGGATAGACACCGGATTCCATACCTTTCTAGTGTGGTCTATGTCGGTTAAGGCCTATTTCCATCATATGGGATGTGCACTATAGTATTGGATGGGTTCTATAACGTGTAGGTATTAATATGGGATGCTATCTACACATGTCATGAGTAGGCGTAGAAGATACTAAAGTGAGTTCCCTAAGCCTTAGGGCTATTATGTGATTGTCCCCTATATGATTGTGTGTCTCGTAAATGGTTTTATAAAGAATGTTGACTTAGTATGTTATAATGTATTGATAAAACCCCTGTCTATCGTAACTCTTAGAAATACTTAGGTGTACATGAAGAGGTTTTATGGCCGGTCGCTTCATTATTCACTTAAGTGTGACTTAGGGTGACTTGAGATAGAGGCTTAAATGGTAATGAAGGAATTACTTTGCTATCTTGTTTAAGTATTGTACACTTGTGTTAATTGAGTTGTAAATGATGTGAATATGGTCTTATTTGTGAATGGTGACTTGAAATTTGGGTTTATGCTTGTGGTTGTAAATGTTTGTTAAAGAAGTTCTTAAAAGCATACATTCATGATAAGTGGTAAGTTCGCGTTAGGTGGCCTTAGGATGATGCTTTAGTGTGGATGGTGGTATGGGACGCTATTCATACATTGCACAAGGTGTTGTCGAAGGGTTACTTGAGGTGGATGGTTTACGGTAAAGGAATGGGTTATGTGTGGAGTATGTGCTAAAGTGGTTTATGACTTGTATGTTGGTTATGATTGAGTATTGTGACTCTTATACTTGTATTTTCATGAAGTTTTACCAAATGGCATAATGCATGTTTCTCCAATAAATGTTCCCTTTTAGCATGTTTTGCATGGTTTCCATACTTAGTACTTAATTGTGCTAACCCCTTTCTTCCCCTCTTCTTACTAAAGTGTAGGGATTGGAGATGTTGGTGTTCTATGGTTGATGGATGGGTTCCTAAGGTGCTTGAAGACGAAGACTTGGTGAGTCCTCATAGATTCAAGGAAAACACCCAATATGTTCCTTTATGCCTTGTAGTTGATTTTAAGTTTTGTATGGACTTAGTCCCAATGTTGTACTCTAAAGGCATTAGATGGTTTTGAGACATCATGTATAAAGTCTAGAAGTCTTCCGCTTGCTTTTAATTTAAAAGGTCTTCGTTCTATTGTAAAGAAAGTTTTAAATTCCTTATAGTTTTTAGTGTCAATGCGATGAATGAATGCTACGAGGATTGTATTAGACCTCCGAGAGGTCGAGTACGCCGGTTACGACTAGGGGGTGCTCTAGGTCGTGACAGAAATGAAACCCTATGAATTTGAGAAGAAAACCTTGCTCCATGAACCCTAGCTCTAACTTCCTTCTTCTTCTTCCTTGATATTCTAGAGAGAATTTTTTTTTTGAGATGACCAAGTTTTGGGACTAATTTTGTGTTTTCGAAATAATTAGGTAATTGACTTAATTTAGTGGGTTTAAATCCTTATATAGGTGATCTAATTTAGGATAAAACGACCTCACTTAGCATTAATTAAAACCGGAAAACCCCAAAATGCCCCTAAACTAACTCACAAAAAAGCAGTTTCCAGGCCTACACCACGAGCCCATAACCTACAGACCGTGTATGGAACCACTGCCCGTCCTGGTTGGGCGTAGTTCATGGTCAAAGAGTTTAGCCCGCATCCACAAGACCCTTACTGGCAGACCATGGTTAGACCCATGGCTCGTGTTGGTGAAGCGTGGGTTGGGGTTTTGAGACTTGGTTTCAGTGGCTTGATCTACGGCCCGTAACCCACGGGCGTGGGTCCTGCCGTGGTCCAGTGTTGTAGGGAAGTTTCCAGGGCCCTATTCAAGGACCTTTGGTTGGTCTTTTGGGGTCGTACCTTGACTTTCTAACATGAAACCCTCTATTTTTAAGTACAGGGAGTTACATTCAAGACTCTAACCCTCATGTTAAGCTCTAGATTAGCCTACTAGTTTCCAGGGTGTTATAATATCTCCCCCTTGGGAACATTAGTCCTCAAATAATGATGTAGACACCTTATAGAAGTAAAGATCCAAGACTAGCTGCCCATCATGCAGGAAACATCAAAATAATGCACAATTCAAAGGAGGAAACATCAACTCCATATCAAACATAATCAATGCATCACAACGAAATAGGAACTGCATCTAACAAACCATTATGCATGAAATTTCAAAATTTCTCATACTCCTAGGAGGAACTACCTTCTCCAAAATTTAAAGCATGCTCAACACAATCTCATGAAACCATTATGCCATTTTCTTATGAAAACCATATACATATAAAGCGTGTTCATCAATTCATCTCATGAAGTCAAATAGGCAACACATACTTATGCACAACAACATGAGGAACGTCAATTATAAAACTCCCTTTTTTTTTACTAAACATGAATTTCTCAAGAACATGCATAACATAAGGAAATCATGGAAAAATACATATAACACACATGACTCCCAAAACAAGAAAACTCAAGAGGAACTATTTACCTCAAGCTTGAATAGGAGTAGAAGGAAATAGATGAGGATATCGGGACATTATATCGGCCTCGGCCTCCCAAGTATCACCCTCAACTAAGTGATTCCTCCACAATACCTTCACGGAGGCAACTTCCTTGTTTCTCAACCTCTTGACTTGCCGGTCTAGAATCTCAACCGGTACCTATTCATAAGCAAGGTTCTCCTTAATCTCTAAACCCTCTAAGGGAACTATGGTTGAGGGATCCCCAATACATTTCTTCAACATTGAGACATGGAACACCAGATGCACCAACGCCAACTCATTTGGAAAATCTAACTCATATGCAACCTTGCCGATACACCTCAAAATTTCATAAGGACCCACAAGCCGAGGACTAAGTTTCCCCTTCTTTCTAAACCTCATAACACCCTTCATAGGCGATATTTTTTGTAGCACTCCAGAAACAAGTAGGCTAAACTAGAGCTTAATATGAGCGATAAAGTTGTAAACATACCTCCCCATAGCTAAAAATATAGGGTTTCATTTTAGAATGTCAAGGTACAACCCCCAAGGACCAACCATGGGTCCTTCAAGAGGACCCAAAAATGTTGCTTGGGCAGTGACCCACGGAGGGCACCAACACCTCATGGGCCAGGCCACGTCTCGTGGGTGAGGGCTGTAAGTCAAGGCCTATAAAACATGCCTCTGAATTCCAGAAAACTGTTCACCAACACGGGCCGTGGATCAGACCACGGTCCGTTAGTGGTGGTTCGTGGGTGAGGGACAAAGTCTCTGTCAGGACCACGAATGACCAGGATGAACCGTAGGGCTATCCACGGTCCGTTGACATGGCCTCGTGGGTGAGGCCTTAAACTGCCAAATGACATTTACACTTGAGGGAATTATGGGGTTTTCCGATTTTCATTTATATTAACTGACATCATTTTATACTGAATTAGAATAAATACATAAGGCATTTAAGTCATGAAATCATGTAATCTTCCTCATAATTCAATAATCCCAAATCAAAACCAGTTTTCCCCAAAAATTCTCTCTCTAGAGCTCCATGGAAGAGGAAGAAGGAAGGTGAAGTTAGGGTTTGAAGGAGCAAGGGTGTCTACTCAAATTCTTTGGATTTTTATAGTTAAGGTATGGTAGTCTTTCATCCATAGATATTCTTCATCCATGGAGTCCCTCCAAACTCAATTTCAAAGATAGTAATTCCCCCCCAAAAGCTAGTTTTTACTCCAAGTCATGGATTACTTTCAAAAACAATTCTATTGATTTAATTACTTTATATTATGATTTAATTGATGATTTATTATAGTTTTATGATTAAATCTCCCAAGAATCCATGAAATCCGCATATTCCCAATTTATGACTTTGTGATGTTGGTGAATTGTAGAAAGAGGCTATTATGAGATTATGCTTGTAGAAATTAAACTATTTGAATCATGTTATTATCCATGTCTAATGTAGTAATTCTAGATGTGTTTATTGAATATGATCTATGGTCCTTGAAGGAAAAGTATGAGAATTATGTATGATTATGAGGTTTATGTGTATGCATTAAAACACTTTGGTAGTGAATTTTCTATGATTATGATGACGTTTTTGTGTTGATTGAAAGGATTTTCTTATCAACACATAATGAACATAATGTGAAAGATTTTCTAACATAATGGAGATTCTAGGTTGAAAGGCAATTCTCACCTAATTAAATCTAATGTTGTATGTAGACATGGACGGTTAAAGGCTATTCTCATGCATGATCTAATAAGCTATCCTAATGAAACAAGTTATGACTTAATAAGTACTCTGTGGGATAAATTCTTAGAATCGAGTGGATACTGAATATGAGATGGAAGCTCTCTCATTAAGAAAGGTCAGGTTTCTAGAAGTAATATCGTGAGATGGAAGCTCTCCCATTAAGAAAGGTCAGAGTTTCTAGTAAAAATATCCTTATCCCATAACTACGTTCCCCCATAGGATATTTAGCTAGTGTATAAACCTAAAACACAACAAATGATGTTCTTACCTTAGGCAAGCAGGACAACCCTTTTCGGTGTGGGTAACATCGGATTCCATGTTTAGCTTACATGGTCTATGTCAGTTAAGGATTATTCCCACTATGACAAGAATATGAATTATGAACTATGATTACTGAAGAAGTTTTACTTAGTATGGGTGAGATTATGAGATCTTATTCATGCATTGCACAAGTAGGCTTTGAGGGTATTTACGATGTGTTCCTCTTATGGTATGATGATTTATGAGTTGACTATGGTTATGACTTATGCTCTTCCACTATCTTCAAAATGATGATTTAACTTAATAAATTGCATGCATTAAACTAAAATGTCCCCTTTGCATGTTTTTGTGATTTTGTGCATGACAATCATACTTAGTGCAATTTTGTACTAACCCATATTTTCCTACATTTTTTCCAAGTGTAGGGTCTGGTCCTCGAGGTGGTACCCATTGTGGATAGAGCTTGGATTTGTTCATTTCTCCTTGCTGGTTGTGAGTCCTCATGATTCGGGGACAGATGCTTTCATTTGTAGTTTCATTCTTGTAGTTACTTGTAAGATTAGGCAATAAGGGTTGTGGCCCTATTTTGATTAAAGTATTGTAATAGACGTCTAAATGAGACAAATCTAGACTTCCTCTTTCCTTTATAAAGTTTTTGGCCTTGAAAATGTGTTTTACTCTTATTGTTCTAATGCTTTATGTTTTGATATGCTAAGTGGCTTACATGGGGTCTTTCGTGGTTCTATGTGCCTTGTTACATCTAGGGGGTACCCCTGGGTCGTGACAAACTTGGTAATAAGATCACAAGGTTTAGAATGATTCTAGGATGATGTCTCATATGCCACGTCTAGTAGATTCTTGTTCATGCGTGTGAACTGAGCCACACTTACGGATGAGAGGCTTTAAGATGTTTAGTAAATTTCACATGTTTCATTACTCTTAAGTCTTCCCTTAGAGTTTAAATCTATAAAGTCCCTCTCCTAACACTTCTCTTATGTGTTAAGGATATGAATACACGAAGGGCTAACGCTAGAAGAATCAAGGGTGATAATGTGAATAAAGAAGCTCCTCAAGCTAATCAAGCTCCTCAAGTTAATACAGCTCCGATTAATCCTTCGACTATGTAGGACATGGAGGTTGGTCGGCTTTTCAAAAGTTGGCCAAAGCTATGACGACTCAAACTCAAGCTTTTACTACTCAAGCTCAAGCAGTGATGACTCAGGCCAATAGAAATTTTGTGAATCATGTGAATCCTAATGTGAATTAGGCCGCCTCAAGGGTTAGGGATTTTGCAAGAATGAACCTTGCCAAATTTCATGGATAAAAAGTAGAAGAGGATCCCCAAAAGTATATCGAGGAGGTTTACAAAGTACTTGGTATTATGGGGGTGTCTTCATAAGAGAAGGGAGTTATCTGCTTACAAACTTATAGATGTGGTTCAAGTTTGGTATGAGAAGTGGAAGGGTGAGAGACCCGTAGCAGCGGGCTCAGTGGAATGGGAACCATTTAAAGAGGAGTTTCTTGATAGATTCTTTTCCCTAGCATAGAGGGAAACAAAGATGCCAGAGTTCATTAACATTCATCAAGGTAGTATGAGCGTGAAGGAGTTTGCTCTTATGTTCACCCAAATATCCACGTATGGTCCAACCGTAGAAGTTGATTCAAGGATTAAGATGTATTAATTTGTGATGGGAGTGTCCGACATTGTAGTCAAAGAATGTCATTCGGCAATGCTTATCCCGAGTATGGATATTTCACGTCTCATGGTGAAAGCCCAACAAATGGAAGAAGAGAAACTCAAGTAAAGGAATAGAGAGGTGAAAAAAGCTAGAACCGGTGATGGGAATTTCTCCAATCCTAGGTCCGATGGGCAAGGTCGACAAAAGTTCAAACAAAGGTTTTCCAACCAAGGCTCCTCTAGTACTAAAATGGTCAACAAGGATAGGTTTTCCAACCCTAAACCTCAAGGAGGTAATAGTGTTGGCTCTTATGTGGGAAGAATAATGATGGCAAGTGACTAGCCGGCACTGATGTTTTTTATGGGTGAGGTAATCATGGTCATCAATTATAAAAATTTCCCAACACTTAGGGCCAAGGGGAGAGCAGGCAAGCAAGCTCCTCCAAGTGGTTCAAACTCCAATGCTCAAAAGCAAAACCACTTTTATGCTTTTCGATCCCAAGATGATCAAGAGATCTCCACGGATATGGTGACCGCTATGTTAAAAGCCTTTCTTATTGAAGTGTATATGTTGTTAGACCCCGGTACTACTTTTTCCTTTGTGACGCCATATGTGGCCATGAAGTTTGATATGCTCCCCGAAGTGTTATTAGAACTTTTTTCGGTATCTACCCCGGATGGTGACTCGGTAGTGGCTAAAAGAGTTTATAGAAGTTGTCCCATTTCCTTGTCCCATAAAGTTACTTTAGTGGATTTGGTAGAGTTAGACACATTAGACTTTGATGTGATTTTGGGTATGGATTGTGTAACGACTCGAGAGAACCCCCTAGCCGTTACATGCATATTCGACCTCTCGGAGGTCTTATACAAGCCTTAGCATTCATTCATCGCATTCGGTAATAAAAATAGTAAGGAATAAAAACTTTTTTTAAAACAAATTCATAATACTCATAAAATCTTTTAAATGTAAAGAAGTAGAATTTCTAAGTGTCATGTACCATCTTAGACACGAATAGAACATCTTAGGGACATGACCCTTTACAACAAAATATAAGTCTTATACAATGTCTAAGTGGAAATACAAGAAAGGTAACACCTATGTCCTCGAATATATGAGGACATACCAAGCTTCTTGAGAAGAGTCGATATCCCAAGCTTCCTCAAAAGATCTCTTCACTTTCCACCACCTACACTTGTAACAATAGAGAATTATAGAATTAGTACAATAAGTACTAAGTATGATGATCATACAAGAAAACATGCACAACGGACATTTACAAGGAACGTATGCTTTTAAGACCTTCTTTAACAAAACTTTACAACCACAAGCGCAAACCCACATTTCAAGTCTCCATTCACAAAAAAGACCATATTCACATAATTTACAACTCAATTAACACAAGTGTACCATACTTAACAAGATAGCAAAGTAATTCCTTCATTACAATTTAAGCCTCTATCTCAAGTCACCCTAAGCCACACTAGCAAGGTATGGAATCCGGAGTCTATCCTACTCCATAGAGGTTGTTCTACTTGCCAACGGTAGAACTAAAAGCAACCCATGTTGGCACATGGTTTAAGAGATGTCTAACGATGTTCATTGTGCCTAATCTCATGCTCAACTAGGCCACCATCCTAACCACATCCACTCGGTGCTTAGC
>JAJOOO010012271.1:0-19527 GCA_029582685.1 Solanum piurae | reverse complement strand
TAGCTATATTCGTTGTTATCTATTACCGTGACAATTTGTTCAAATGGATTTTCTATTTTTATCCTATTTATTTTATTTTTCGCCGTTATTTTATGTTTTGTTGTTAATACATATAGGTTTTTGCATCTTGCTGTAAATATCTTACTTCCTGGGTTAATTCTGTTCCTGACATTTTCCAGTATAACACTAATGATTTATCTATATTTCTATCATTTATTGCTACTGAATAATTGGAGCTTATTATAAATTTAAATTTTTGGTATATTAGATTTTCTTTTACTGCACTTATTATACTTTTCTCTATAGGTTCTATTATTCTATCATCTGCTAAATATATTTCTATGGGTGTATCTATTCCTTCTCTAAAACATGCTTTTATTAATATTTTTGTTCCTCCTAGGTGTACATATTTTATTGGTTCTTTAGCTTGAATCGCTTGTATTTCTTTATTTATTATTCTTTTATTTATTATTGGTATTTTTGCTTTACCTTTAGTGTATATTTGCAGTCTATTATGTGCTCTTTTTGACTTACAACATAATATTCTTCTTTTTGTCTTTTAAATATATTTTTTATCATCGGTACTGTAAATATTTTTTCTACACTTAGGTCTAATTCTTTCCCTTTTATTTGTTCAAATATGTTAGTATCAAATATATTTTGTTTCTCTGAAGATTCTTCATGTTCTTCTTTGTCTATTATTTTTACTTCCTTTTCAGTCATCATAATTATATATATTGTTTAACTCTTCTGGTAGTTCCTCATTTAATTCATTGGCAGATAATTCATATATACTATCGTCACTGTCGAGTTCATAATCTATATATTCTAGCTGCATATATTCGTCATTATTTAATATTATTTCAGCTATTTGTTTTTTCTTAGGATTTTTAGGTAATTTACAGTCTTTAGCTATATGTCCTAATTTACCGCAGTTATAACATGTACATTCGGTTATTTTCTTCTTTGGGTAATTTTTTCACTTCCTTTTATCCATGGTGTAGGCTTTCTATTTTTATTGTATACCCTTTTTGCTCCTACTTTTTGTTTACATGGTGTAGTAAACCACCAGTGTGTTTTTGTTATTATATGTGGGTATAGCTTTTCTAAGAATGGCATTCCTAGAAGCATATCTTTGTTTGTGAATCATAACTATATATTTCTTCTATGGTTAATATTTTATCCCATATTTGTAATTTTATATTTCTTGCTTTATGGTTTATCATACTTCCTTCATTATTAAATCTTTTTACTACTATTGGTGTTTTTAATTTTTCCCATTTTTCTTCTGGTAAACAGTTATATTTACACATGTTAGCTTCTGCTCCTGTGTCTATCATTGGGTATAATATCTGTTATAATATTTTTCAACTATTATTTTGGCAAGTATGTATATTTTCATATTGTCCTTCTTATTATTACTTTTTTATTTTTGTAGGTTACGGTTAATTGGGTATTTTCTAGGTTATATGGCCTCATTTCTTCCAACCATTTTATTCCTAGTATGATATTTTTGTCTCCTTGGTAGATTTTAAATTTTATTATCATTAGTATTCCTCCAATAATTATTTCTTTTTCTATTGTTTCTTCTGTTTTAAATTCTTTTGGTAATTCTGAGTATTTGTGTTCTTTAGAGTTTATTTCATCCTCTGTCACTAACAATCCTTTTTTCCCCAAGGGCTATGAAATATTTCTGAATGATGAAGATGACATAACATATTTCTTGGAACAAGCACTTAGTTTTGTGAAAAAAACAAAGGTTACATTTATGTTACCTTATGATATTAATAATAAAAGGTGTACCTTTTTTCATTAAAAAACTTTACTCCTAACTTATTGCCTCATAACTTCTTGCAGGAGCGGTTGGAAAGTTACTGTGAGCTCATAGATAATTTTTTAATGTTTGAAAAGGGGTGCAAGAATGCCAAAGAGGTGTACAATAAGGTGATAAATATTTATAATTTGGGTATATAGATATTATGGACAACCCTCGTGTTCTTGTTTATAAGTACCTTTTGTGTAGGTTGTCGCACTTCTTAAAGACCATCCATATTTGCTATATGTAACATCTCGCCTATTTGAAATAACTAGGAAGAAGTTAAGAATTGGATATAACCATTTTTGGGAAGAATATAAAAATCTGGAAATTTGTTAAGTGTGTTAAAGTCGAGTTTTTGGTCAACTTCAAACGACCATAACTCCTAGATCAGGATGAGTTAGGTGTATTTCCAGATACTGTAGGAAAGATCTTACAATAATCTTTCGAACGCCACCAAGTTTTAATGATTCCGAGTTCATATGAGTGAGATATGCCCATTTGAAGTTGGGATGTTCAAATAAGGATATGTCCAATCCGGATTTTAAAGGGTGTTTTGGTCTTTTCCTTACACTATTATTTTAATTCACTTTTAGGAGATTAATTGGGGTAAAATCAGATTTTTGTCAGTTTAGAAAAGTTGAAGTTCATGCTACAGCTTGGAGAAAAGAGAAATGAGGAAAATGGAGAAGAAAGATCAAGATTTCATCGTCTTTGTAAGGAATTGATTGTGGGTTTTATCAAAGATTTGATCCCACAAGGTATGTGAGACTTTCATAACGTTGGGTTTGTTCACCCACGTGCCAAGCATGGTTTATTCAGCATGAGTTCGTTCTTAAAGATTTGGGAATTTGAATGTTCTTGTTAGTCGTTCTTGAATTACTTTCGTTCTTGAACATGAGTTGAGATTGAGGAGCTTCTTGATATTAAAGTGTTGATTCCTTGAGTTGTTTGTGTTAGTTTTGTGTATATGACGTGGGTATCTGATTCTAAAGTGATTTTGAGAAAAGGAATTGAAAATAATTGAATTAAGGTCAGAAAATGAGTCAAAAAGTTCGTCGGGTTTGCCTGGGAAGGGGCTGGCACGACACACCACTGTAGCGCCCAAGGGACTGGCACGGCACGCCTGCAGTGCGCCCAAATAGAGTCCCTGAAAGGTGGGGCTGCAGCAGCGCGCCAGGGATGCTCCCGAATCATCGTTTTTCACCAGTTTTTCATCGTTTAGCCTATTTAAGTCCTTCAAAGTGTACTAACACTTTCCATTGATTCTAACTAATCTAAATGACTTCTAAACATCTAGAAATCATCCAGAAACAAGAATCATTACCTTGAATCCATCAATTCAAATTCAAGGAAAGTTAAGAGCCAAGTCTAGAAAGTTCTTATAGTATTTTCAAGAAGTCTTTCACAAACGTTTTAACTTTGTTTTAAGACTTAAGTTTCACGTTAAGCAAAGAGTAAAGAGTTGAGTTCATTTCTTCAAAAGTTATAAGAGAACCAAGTATTCCAAAGAGTTTAAAATGTTTTCACATTTGAACAAGAAAGGGAAACACCGATTTCCAAGAGAGCTTTTAAGCTAAGATTTGAGTAATTATCTCAAACCAAAGAAATAAGTTTTGTTTTAAAACAAATGAGCTAAGTACATTTTGGGAGTAGTATTGAGCACTGATATGGGGACGCGAGTTCATATTAACTCAAGTCTCCATAAACCATGTAGCCATCATGAGTAGTAAATGATCATACTTTTAGATGACTCCTTAAGTGCTTTTTAGCATACACTAGTGGATCCACTTAGTTAAGGCATTCTATATGATGGTAAAGTATAGGACATTTCTGGCAGCGTGGGCAAGACGTTGGATCGCCACTTAGGCTCATAGTGGTGGTTGTCGGTTGAGAAACTCCCACAGAAACTATATTACTTTCTTACATGAGTAAAATTGAGTTTGTTATTGCATTTCTTTAACAATCTGAGTTGCTTTATACTTCTTTAAAAACTTTCTATATATTGCATGTGTTTTATCGCTTTATATTGAGTTATGTTGTTCATGAGTTGAGTAAAGCCAAGGTAAGTGTTTTTGTCATATTCTTTTCAAGCCTATGTTATGTTTAGCTATCCAACTCGTATACTCGTACATTCAATGTACTGATGTCAGTTGTCCTGTATCATCTTATGATGCAGATGCAGATGCAGGTAACCAGGATCAGCATCCAGTGCCTCGTTGATCAGGTTGAGCACTCAAAGTCTGTTGGTGAGCCTCCTTACTTTCTGGAGGGCTCCTTTTTACATTGCTTTCTAGATTTTAGTTGTTAGGATGATCGGGGGTCTTGTCCCGACATCCCTCTTTGTTTAAGAGGTTTCATAGACAGTTAGTAGTTCAATTGTGTTTACATTATCATTTCATATGTTAAGACTTGAGTTGCCATTTTGGCAAAGTGGAATGTTTGACATTTAAACATTCTTAGTTATTTTATTAAACAGTTGAGTAAAGTGCATTTGATCGTTGTAATAATGCTTAGAGTCTTCCGTTGAGTAAGTAAGCCAGGCCAAGGGTTCGCTTGGGGCCAATATTTGTTCTCGAATGCCAGCCACGTCCGGGGTGTAGGCTCGGGGTGTGAAAAACTTGGTATCAGAGCACAGAGTTCAAGAGTCCTAGGGTGTCTGTGAAGCCGTGTTGATAGAGTCTTAGTTATCGGTGTGAAGTGCGCCACATGTATAATTAGGAGGCTGTAACACTTAGGAAAATTTCTCACTTCTTTCACACTCATTTCGTGCGTTAGAGTTTGATCTCTAAAAAGTTTCCTTCAAATTTGTGCTTGCGCGTGTGTTCAGATAATCATGCCTCCATGAAGAGCTGTCAGAAGTCGCCTTGCTAGGCGTAATATTTAGGGGCAAGGGGTACCCAATGCACCTGAAGTGAAACCCCAAGGAGAAGTTACTAATGTTGAGTTCAGAGAAGAAATAAGGATGCTAAGTCAAGTTGTGACTAACCAGGTTGGGCAACAAAGAGGAGCTGGACAAGAAGAGGCTGACACTTCAAGGATTCGTGAGTTCTAGAGGATGAACCCCCCATGTTTCACTGGTTCGAGGACTACTAAGGATCCAGAGAATTTTATTGAGGAGCTGCAAAAGGTATTTGATGTCATACACGTTGCTAATACTAAGAGGGTGGAACTAGATGCATACCAAATGAAGGGTGTCGCTAGGATTTGGTTCGATCAATGGAAGAAGAACTGAGCTGAGGATGCACCACTTTCTAGTTGGGTTTGTTTTGAAAAACCCTTCTTGGGGCATTTCTTTCCTCTAGAACTGAAAGAGGCTAAGGTACGAGAGCTCCTTACCCTTAAGCAAGTGTCACTAAGTGTTCATGAGTATGGGTTGAAGTTCACCCAACTATCCCGTTATGCTCTGGAGATAATTGCGGATATGAGGAGTAGAATGAGTTTATTTGTTGCTGGGTTGTCTCATCTATCAAGCAAAGTGGGCAGGGGAGTGATGCTAATTGGGGAAATGGACATATCAAGGTTGATGGTCTATGTGTAGTAGGTTTAGGAAGAGAAATTGAGGGATAGAGAAGAATTCAGAAATAAGAAAGCTAAGACAGGGAATGAGTTCGGGCATTAGAAAAGTAATGTGAACCGTTCGTCCTTTTAGCAAAAGCGAAAATGACCTGCTCCCTCCTCTGCTAGTGCACCTGCACCCAGAAACAAAGGTGAGTATAATGGTCAGAATTCGCAAAACTACAGAGCTAGACCTGCCCAATCTCAGGGTAGTGTGGGACAAGGAGGTAACTAGGCTCTTGCATGTGCTAAGTGTGGTAGAAACCACCCAGGTAAGTGTTATGATGGCTCCACAGGTTGCTTCAAATGTGGACAAGAGGTCCATTTCATAAAGAAATGTCCAAAGAAAAAGTAGGGTAGTGGTAATGGGGGAAATAGAACCCAGTCTTCTTTAGTTTCTCCACCGAGCAGGGATGCACCTAGAGGAGCTATTTCTGGTACCTACAGAGGAGCAAACCACCTTTATGAGATCACTAGTGATGAAGACCAAGAGACCTCTACAAATGTTGTCGCTGGTATGATCAAAGTCTTTTCTCTTGATGTTTATGCTTTGCTAGACCCAGGAGCAAGTTTATCTTTTGTAACTCCTTATGTTGCAAATAGTTTTGATGTTCTTCTTGAGAAACTCTGTGAACCCTTTTGTGTTTCTACACCTGTTGGGGAGTGTATTCTAGTTGAGCGAGTATATCGTGATTGTGTCATTTCCATCAATCACAAAGACACCAAGGCTGATTTAATTGAGTTATACATGGTAGACTTTGACGTTATTCTAGGTATGGACTGTATTCAGGCCTGTTATGCCTCCATTTATTGTAGAACTCGAGTTGTTAAGTTCCAAATTCCAAATGAGCCAGTCTTAGAGTGGAAAAGCAGTTCAACAATGCCTAAGGGTCATTTTATTTCGTACCTTAAGGCAAGAATGTTAGTTTCCAAGGGGTGTGTCTATCACTTAGTCCGAGGTTATGACTCTAGTGTTGAGATACCTCATATTCAATCAGTTCCAGTAGTAAAAGAGTTTCCATAAGTCTTTCTAGATGATCTTCCCGGAGTCCTTCCTGAGAGAGATAGACTTAAGTATAGACATTCTTCCAGATACTCGTCTGATATCTATTCCGCCATATAGAATGGCACCAACAGAGTTGAAAGATCTCCTTGATAAAGGCTTTATTCGACCAAGTGTCTCACCTTGGGGAGCTTCGGTCTTATTTGTGAGAAAGAAAGATGGTTCACTTAGGATGTGCATAGATTACCGTAAGTTAAACAAGGTTACCATAAAAAACAAGTACCCTCTTTCGAGAATTGATGACCCTTTTGATCAGCTTCAAGATGCTTCTCGTTTTTCGAAAATAGACCTCAGATTTGTCTACCATTAGTTGAAAGTAAGGGAGTGTGATATTCTCAAGATAGTATTCAGGACCCGTTATGGTAATTATCAGTTTCTGGTCATGTCGTTCGG
This sequence comes from Solanum piurae, assembly GCA_029582685.1. NCBI lineage: Eukaryota > Viridiplantae > Streptophyta > Magnoliopsida > Solanales > Solanaceae > Solanum > Solanum piurae. The sequence continues at coordinate 12,697 of JAJOOO010012271.1, read as the reverse complement.
TTTAACCAGTGCACCTGCAGCGTTCATGGACCTTATGAATAGAGTATTCAAACCTTATTTAGATATGTTTATTATCGTCTTCATTGATGACATACAAATCTATTCAAGGAATGAAGAAGATCATGCTAGTCATCTCAGAATAGTTCTCCAGACTTTAAAAGATAAAGAGTTATATGTCAAGTTCACTAAGTGTGATTTTTGGCTAGAGTGTGTTGCATGCTTAGGACGCATTGTGTCTAGAGAGGGAATTAAAGTTGATACCCAGATGATAGAGGCAATGCAAAATTGGACCAGATCCACATCTCCAACTGACATTAATAGTTTCTTGGGTTTGGATGACTATTAGAAAAGGTTCATAGAGGGGTTCTCATCTATTTCATCCCCTTTGACCAAATTAACTTAGAAGACAGTGAAGTTTCAATGGTCTGAAGCTTGTGAGAAAAGCTTTCAGGAATTTAAAAAAAGGTTAACTACTGCCCAATATTGACCTTACCAGACGGTACTCAAGGTTTTGTGGTGTATTGTGATGCATCTAGAGTTGGTTTGGGTTGCGTGTTAATGCAGAATGACAAGGTTATAGCTTATGCCTCCAAACAACTGAAAGTTCATGAGAAGAACTACCTAACCCATGACTTATAGTTGGCTGTCGTAGTATTTTCTTTGAAGATATGGCGTCATTATTTGTATGGTGTGCATGTAGATGTGTTCAGCGATCACAAGAACCTTTAGTATGTGTTTACTCAGAAAGAGCTTAATCTCAGACAAATGAGGTGGCTAGAATTACTCAAGGATTATGACATGAGTATTCTTTATCACCCAGGTAAGGCTAATGTTGTTTCTGATGCTTTAAGAAGGTTGTCTATGGGTAGTACCGCCCATGTTGAGGAAGAAAAGAGAGAGTTAGCGAAAGATGTGCATAGACTTGCACACTTGGGAGTCCGACTAATGGATTCCACAGAAGGAGAAGTGGTTGTGATGAATTGGGTTGAATCATCATAAGTGTCAGAAGTAAAAGAGAAGCAAGACCAAGATCCCTTTTTTTTTTTAATTGAAGGAAAATGTTCATAAGCAAAAAGTAATGGCTTTTGAACAAGGGGGAGATGGTGTGATGAGGTATCAATGTAGGTTGTGTGTACCAAGGGTGGATGAACTCCAAGAGAGGATCATGGAAGAAGATCATAGCTCCAGATATTCCATTCATCCGGGTTCCACAAAGATGTATCACAATTTGAGAGAGGTTTATTGGTGGAGTAGTATGAAGAAGGGCATTGCAGAATTTGTTGCTAAGTGTCTGAATTGCCACCAAGTTAAAGTAGAGCATCAAAGGCCCGACGGTTTGGCTCAGAATATAGAACTTCTGGAATGGAACTGGGAGATGATTAATATGGATTTCATCACAGGTTTACCAAGGTCTCACACGCAACATGATTCGATTTGGGTGATTATTGACAGAATGCCAAAATCAACCCACTTTTTGCAGGTAAAACTACCCATTCAGCAGAGGATTATGCCAAGTTATATATTCAAGAGGTAGTAAGACGTCATGGGCTCCCTATTTCAATTATATCAGATAAAGGTACATAATTTACTGCACAATTTTGAAAGTCGTTCCAAAAAGGCTTGGGTTCAAAGGTTAACTTGAGTACTGCTTTTCACCCTCAGACAGATGGGAAAGCAGATCGCACTATTCATACCTTAGAAGACATGTTGAGGGCCTGTGTGGTTGATTTCAAAGGTAATTGGTATGATCAGCTACCCCTTATTGAATTTGCTTACAATAATAGTTACCACTCTAGCATCCAAATGACTCCGTATGAAGCTCTTTATGGGAGAAGATGCAGATCTCCTATTGGATGATTTTAATTTGGTGAAGCTGGGTTGATAGGATCCAATTTAGTGTGAAAGTGATTCAAGAAATGTTAAAAACATCGCAGAGTCTTCAGAAATCCTACACTGATGTTAGGAGAAGGGAGTTAGAGTTTGAAGTAGATGATTGGGTATATCTTAAAGTTTCACCCATGAAGGTTGTTATGCGATTTGGTAAGAAGGGGAAGCTTAGTCCCCGGTATATTGGCCCTTACAGAATATCAAAAAAGGTAGGTAATGTAGCTTATGAATTGGAGCTACCACAAGAGTTAGCCGCGGTTCATCTGGTCTTTCACATATTCATATTTAAGAAGTGCATGGGCAATCCTTCATTGATCAGACCAACTAAAGATATTGGGATAAAGGATAGCTTATCTTATGAGGAGATTCATGTTCAGATTCTAGATCGCCAAGTTCGCAAGTCGAAAACAAAAGAGGTAGCATCAATCAAAGTCCTTTGGAGTAATCAGTGTGTTGAGGAAGCTACTTGGAAAGCTGAGGAGGATATGAAGAAGAGATATCCACATCTCTTTGTGCCCAGAAATATTCTAGATTAAGGTACTAATTTGATTCTTAGTACTCTTTAATTTATAAGTCTGCATGTTGTATTCGCATTGCTTGTTGGGTGTTTGAGCTGAATGTTAGGTGTTACACCCTTAGCCTAGTAAAAGTCATCTCATTCGAGGACAAATGTTCCCAAGGGGGGGATATTGTAACATCTAGCCAATTTGAAATAACTAGGAAGAAGTTAAGAATTGGAAATAACCATTTTTGGGAAGAATATAAAAATCTGGAAATTTGTTAAGTGTGTTAAAGTTGAGTTTTTGGTCAACTTCAAACGACCATCACTCCTAGATCAAGATCAGTTAGGTGTGTTTCCAGATGCCGTAGGAAATATCTTAGAATAATGTTTCCAACACCGCCGAGTTTGCGCGATTCCGAGTTCGCATGAGTGAGATATTCCCATTCGAAGTTGGGATGTTCAAATAAGGAAATGTCCAATCCGGATTTTAAAGGGTGTTTTGGTCTTTTCCATACCCTATTATTTTAATTCATTTTTAGGAGATTAATTGAGGTAAAATTAGATTTTTGTCAGTTTAGAAAAGTTGAAGTTCACGCTAGGGCTTGGAGAAAAGAGAAAGGAGAAGAAAGATCAAGATTTCATCGTCTTCGTAAGGAATTGATTGCGGATTTCATCAAGGATTTGACCCACAAGGTATGTGAGAGTTTCGTAACATTGGATTTGTTCACCCACGTGCCAAGCCTGTTTGATTCAGCGTGAATTCGTTCTAAAAGATTTGGGAATTTGAATGTTCTTGTTAGTCGTTCTTGAACATGAGTTTATATTGAGGAGTCTCTTGATATTAAAGTGTTGATTCCTTGAGTTGTTTGAGTTAGTTTTTTGTGTATGCCCTGGGTATCTGATTCTAAAGTGAATTTGAGAAAAGGAATTGAAAATAATCGAATTAAGGTCATAAAGCGATTCGAACAGTTCATCGGGTTTGCCTGGGAAAGGGCTGGCGTGGCGCGCCTGTAGTGCACCCAAAATGAGTCCCAGAAAGCAGTGGATGGGGCGGCGTGCCAGCGATGCGCCCGAATTGTCGTTTTTCACCAGTTTTTCATCGTTTAGCCTATCTAAGTCCTTCTAAAGTGTACTAACACTTTCCATTGATTCTAACTACTGTAAATGACTTCTAAACATCTAAAAAATAATCGAGAAACATGAATCATAACCTTAAATCCATAAATTCTAATTTAAGGAAAGTTAAGAGCCAATTCTAGGAAGTTCTTAGAGTCTTTCCAAGAAGGCTTTCACAAAGTTTTAACTTTGTTTTAAGACTTAAGTTTCAAGTTAAGAGAAGAGTAAAGAGTTGAGTTCATTTCTCCAAAAGTTATAAGGGAACTAAGTATTCCCAAGAGTTTAAAATGTTTTCACATTTGAACAAGAATGGGAAACATTGATTTCCAAGAGAGCTTTTAAGCTAAGTTTTGAGTAATTATCTCAAACCAAAGAAAGAAGTTTAGTTTTAAAACAAATGAGCTAAGTACATTTTGGGAGTAGCATCGAGCACCGATATGGGGACGCGAGTTTATATTAACTCAAGTCTCCATAAACTATGTAGCCATCATGGGTAGTAAAAGATCAGATTTTTTAGATGACTCCTTAAGTGCGTTATAGCATAGACTAGTGGATACACTTAGTTAAGGCGTTCTATATGACGGCAAAGTATAGGACAGTTCTAGCAGTATGGGAAAGATGATGTATCACCACTTAGTATCATAGTGGTGGTTGTCGGTTAGAGAAACTCCCACAGAAACTATATTACTCTCTTACATGAGTAAAGTTTAGTTTGTTATTGCATTTCTTTACGAACTTAGTTGCTTTTTACTATTTTAAAAGCTTTCTATATATAATGCATGTGTTTTTTGCTTTATATTGAGTTAAGTTGTTCATGAGTTGAGTAAAGTCAAAGTAAATGTTTCTTTCAGATTCTTTTCAAGCGTATGTTATGTTTAGAATTTCAACTCGCATACTCATACATTCAATGTATTGATGTCAGTTGGCCTGCATCATCTTATGATGCAGACGCAGGTAACCAGGATAAGCATCCAATGCCTCGTTCATCAGGTTGAGAACTCAGACTCTGTTGGTGAGCCTCTTTACTTTCCGGAGGGCTCCTTTTTACATTACTTTCTAGTTTGCAGTTATTAGGATGATCGGGGGTCCTGTCCCGACATCCCTCTTTGTTTTAGAGGCTTCATAGACAGTTAGTAGTTCAGTTGTCTTTACATTATCATTTCATATGTTAAGACTTGAGTTGCAATTTTGGCCAAAGTTGAATGTTTGACCTTTAAATATTCTGAGTTATTTTATTAAACAGTTGAGTAAAGTGCATTTGATCATTGTAATAATGCTTAGAGTCTTCCGCTGAGTAAGTAAGTAAGGCAAGGGTTCTGTTGGGGCCAGTAATGGTTCTCGAGTGCCAGCGATTTACGAGGTGTAGGCTTGGAGCTTGACACTAGCAGAGTTCAAAAAAACAATCTAGGATGATTTAGTTACTACTAATCAATTATCTTATTTAGACGACGCTAAAATATTGATGAAGTTAAAAATAGTACTGTTATCATGCTCCTTGTTTCAAATATACATCGCAATGCGGATTTAATGTCAAACATATTTGAAATAGTTTGATTCAAAACTCATATTGTTCAATATGATCGTTCATTCTTTGTTTCATCTAGCCCTACATTGTTAATTTGATACTCATTTTTTATCATATGTGAGGTATACTAAATTATTTTTTTCATTTTAACATTTTTAATTAGTATAATATTAGAGATAAAGATAATACAATGTTTGTATTAATTATGCATACGTTAAGGGTTATAGATTTATCATATGGTCTAACTACAGTGAAAAAATTAGCCTATTTAAATATATCTAGTACAATCCGTCCTAGTTTGGTATAAGTCATCTAATTATCAGCTCAGTCCATTTCAATCCAAGACGTAAAAAAGGTACACTAATATCTTAGCCAGATTGACCCATGGGTTATCTTATCAAACTGTTTTAAAGAATAGTTTTTCTTATTAGATATGTTATATGTTGGTGTAATAAATAAAAAATTATAATTTTAATAGGTACCAAAAACTTATAAAAGAAAAAATAAAGCAATTGAAATTTAGTAAGAAGTGGACGGATGGGGGCATGAACCACATTTTATCCCAATAAATTGTAACTGAAATAACTTTTGAGTGAGTCAGTAAGTCATCTATTTACAAACTCAAATTCAAATAAATTTATCATAATCGACCCATTTGGTAGATACACCGACTTTAGTTTTCTTGAGGGGAGTTAGAGTTTAGATCACATGAAATTTAGTTAGAAGAAATGTGATCACATAAGCTTCTTTACATTTGAAATAGATTTAAATGACGGTAAACTTATCCCTTAGCCAATGTATTCCATAATATTTGGTAAAATCATTTAAACGACCCTCATAAAGTCATCTAATTCAACATTAATTTAGTATATACAATATGATGTAATCTAATTCCTATTTTCAAAAATTGAAGTATAATTGTAAACATTAAATAGTTCACATAGTCTTGACTTTTGTGAGGAAATAATTGACCGAACAATTATTTCAAAAATATAAGGTTAATTGCATTAATTACAAATTAATTAATAAACACAAAATTCTACAGAAAACTATAACAACGTGTTCTCCAATTCTCATAATCGTCATTTATTATAATCTAGAGTGATATTGAAAAATCTAGCATAATTTTAAAATGTGCAGACTTATTACTTATTTTAAGCTCATTTTAACATTTTACCTTTTTTAACTATTGACCAAATTCTTTTTTATACAATAAATAGATGTGCATAATTTGATATTAGAAGTACATAAGATATACAATAGCAATATTTTTTCTAAATTTATTTTTTAGCCTCACTTCTTTGTCATTTACCTCTTTATTTCTGAAACTTATGTGTGTGTAGTGCTTCTAAGTCAAAGAACAGGGGGTGGGGGAGGTAGAGACAACTGAACCGAAAAAATATTGTTGTTATATTTTGTGATCTAAACAATTGATTAAAATCTATTTTTTGTTCATAGATCTCTTCAGACTTTTTATTTTACAAACTTATCTCAAAATGTGTGTTTATTTAGAAAATGGAGCCTCTCTTGTTTATCTGTTTTTGTTACTTTAAAACTTATTTTTGTTGTTCTATTTTTGCAGCATGAAGAGATCGAGAGATGACTCTCCATTTGTTTTTTCCCATAGAGATTTGTAAGATCTTTGCCTTCTGTTCATTTTTTTTCTAGGTCGATTTTGTATGTACTAAAAAAATTTAGATGATTTTTTGATAAATTAGTTATTTTTCATTCCTATGATATATGGTCGGTGTATCTTAAGTGATCAAGACATGTTAGATGCCATTTTTTTGCAATTACTCAACAACTCAGATTAGTTAAAATCATTTTTTTTGTCTTCCACACAGAATTATTAGGCACAACTGAAGATAGAGATTGAATCTTTACCATTTGTTGCGTTTGTTAGGGTTGATCTAGATTGGTTTTTATTTTTCAAATAATTCTTTGTTAGGTTAAGGGCTCCAACGTATGAAAAGTATCACTATTTATTTGGTTGTATCATGTATTAAAGGATTTGTCAATTCTGAATGAACTATTAAAATCTTCTTCATTTATCCCAAAATAAGCAGTGTTATAAAGTGAAAGAGCGTTTAACAAAACTCTATATTATATATTCGACAAATAAATTTTACTACAAACTTTTAGCTATCGTTCTATTTGTCACAGTCAATCACATGTTTTTGGAGGTGGTCTAGGTAATATTAGTGGTGATAGCGATGTTGACAAAGCTAGTGTTAGTAAGCCAAAAATGACTATTGATGAGGCATTCTCTTATTGGAACCAAGTTAAGGACGAGTTTCCAAATCAAAGGGAGATGTATATAACATTCCTTGTTGTTATGATGGACTTTATGAGAAAAAGGTTTGTTGCTACTACAATTCGACTATTGTCAATCGTCACTAATTTCTATTCTAATTTGATTATTTATGTGGAACTAAGTCTTGATATTTCTCACAGAATTGATATTGTTGGTGTCATAAAAAAGACGAAAGATTTATTCAAAGGACATCCTAGTTTTCTCCTTGGTTTAAATACTTTTTTACCCAAGGGCTATGATATAGTCCTGAATGATGAAGATGAGAAAACATATTTGATGGAACAAACACTCAATTTTGTGAAAAAAAATAGAGGTTACATATATGTTACTTTATGATTTTAATAATAAAAGGTCTACCTTTTTATTAATTAAAAAACTTTACTCCTAACTTATGGCCTCATAACTTCTTGCAGGAACGTTTAGAAAATTACAATGAGATGGAAGATATTTTTTCCATGTTTAAAAAGGAGAGAAAGAACGCCAAAGAGGTTCACGATAAGGTGATACTATTTATAATTTGAGTACATAGATATTTTGGACAACCCTCGTGCTCTTGCTTATTAGTACTATTTTTTTATGTGTAGGTTATTCTACTTCTCAAAGACCATCCTGATTTGCTAGAAGAGTTCAAAGTTCTTCTAGGATGACTCAGTTACTGCTAATCAACTGTCTTATCTAAACGAACCTAAACAATTGATGAAGTTAAATATAGTACTTTTATCATGCTCCGTGTTTCAAATATGCATCTCTACGCGGATTTAATTGATAACATATTTCAAATAGTTTGAATGAAAACTCATATTGTTCTATATTATTGTTCATCCTTTGTTTCATCTAGCCCTACATTGCTAACTTGATACTGAACTTTGATCATGTGAGGTATACTATTTTTTTTCCTCATTTTTACATTATCAATTAATATATTATTAGAGATAAATATAATACAATACCCATATACGTATGTTAAGGGATATAGATTTATAAGATGCCTTAACTATAGTGACAAAAAAAACCTATTTAGATATAATTAGTACAATATGTCCTACTTTGGTACAATCAATCCATTTATCAGCTCTGTCCATTTCAATCCAAGCCATAAAAAGTTACACTAATATCTTAGCCAGATTATCCCATGGGTAATCTTATCAAACTGTTTTAAAGAACATTTTTTTATTTTTTGATATGTTATATATTGGTATAATAAAGAAAAATTATAATTTTAAAAGGTACCCAAAATTTATAAAAGAACAAAAAAAAAGAAATTGAAACTTAGTAAGAACTGGGCGGATTGGGGCGTGAGCCATATTTTATCCAATAAATTTTAACAGAAATAAATTTTGAGTGAGTCAGTAATTGATCTATTTATTAACTTTAATTCAGATAAATTTAGCATAACCGACCCATTTGGTAGATATACCTACCTGAGTAATCTTGAGGAGAGTTAGAGTTTAGATAAAAAATTTAGTTAGAAGAAATTTGATCACATAACCTTCTTTCCATTTTTAATAAATAGAAATGACGGTATACTTAGCCCTTAGCAAAAGTTTTCTATTTCAGTTGGTAAAATCATTTAAATGAACCTCATAAAGTCATCCATTTCAGCATTATAGAGAAATTAGTATATACAATATAATATAATCTAATTCCTTCTTGCAAAAACTGAAGTATAATTTTAAACATTAAATATCCAACATAGCCTTAGACTTTTGTAAGAAAACAATTGACTGCATAATTGGTTAAAAAATGGTAATCACCCTTGAGGGAATTTGTGTATTTTAGGTGCTTTTACTGTTTTTCCCCTTTGTTACCGTTGTTATGGCGTTTTTGTGGTGTCGGAATGGGTAGCATGCTTCTCGAGGTAATTGGTTGAGTTTACTTTAACTTTGTCAATCTTTTGTGGCCTTATGCTTAAAGAGTTGAATTTAGTCAACTTGCGGAGATTTTTATGTCAGATTGGAATTTCATCAGTTCCATTAGCTATAGAAGAGTTATTTTGGTCAAGTGTGATGATCCGTTACGATTTTGAGGCTTTTTTTTGGAGTTGGTGCGAGTAGGAGTTTTAGCTTTAAGTTTTCCTTAAAGTTTAACTTCCACTACAACAAATTCTATTATCAGGGACAAATAATTTCATCATTTATAAATCATATTTCATCACTTAAAATCTTGTGTGTTGAATGAAATTTCGTCAATCAGTCATCACTTAACGTGTGTCTCAAAAAGTGTACAACGACGATTTAGTGGTTCGTCACTAAAAGTATTATATTAACTACTAAAAGAAAAATCGTCTCCAAATGCATAAACATTTGTGAGGAATTTACTTATCAAAAAAAGTATAATTTGTTTGTAGGTAATAGTATGTTTTTTAACTAAAAATGTTAATACTATCGACAAAATTATGTCGTCGTGAATTATTTAGTTCAATAAGTGACGACATTATTTATCTCTAAAGTTATATGTATTTCGTAGTGAACAAATGTAGTTTCTTCACTAACGACTACTTTTTATGTACAAAAATATACTTTATTCTTAAATGTATTAATTAAGGAAAAAATTATTATTATAAAAAAACTTAATAATGATGTGGGTAAATCTATCATTTTGTCACTAAAAGTATTAGTTTTACCGACAAAATATACTGCCATTTTACAGTATCACGATTACTGACAATTATAATTGTCATAACATAAAGATATATCTGGCACTTCAATTTTATGAGCTTCTTCCTCGGAGTGTACACTTTCAAATAGTTGTTTTAACTTGTAGCACCACTATCGACTTCTTTTTTTCTGGATATCCTCACAACTATCATTCATGTAATGCTCATCCAAAGTAATCTCAAACCACTCCTAAAAAACAAATTAAGTTTTGAATATACATAAAAAATGATCAAAATACCTCTAATATTAAATTAACAATCATCACATCTCCTAGCATGTCATTCAATCTGACTGTTTTTTATTAACTATCAAACCTGCATCTTGTTGAAATCATTCATACAATCTCTAAGTTTACAAAAATAAAAATAAAAATTACAGTTCATATGTGATTTTACACTAACAAGGAGAATCTAGAAAAACATTTAAATGGGTTGAAGAGTTGGAGTAGGCACAACCTAAAGGCAAGGCTCTACTACTTTAGTTTACAGAATATCCTTGCCAACATAAGCTTACAATATTTTGATTGAGATAAATAAAATTGTGATCCAAGTTGAAAATACTCATCCACAAGTTTCTATCTTTTTTTAGAAATTACTGATCCGCAATCATCTTCTTGATATCATTTATACAATCTCGTACTTTAAAAAAATAAAATAATAATAATAGCTCATATGCAATTACTCTTGAGTCATATGGAATAATCTTTTACACTAACAAGGAGTACCTAGAAAAGTATTTAAATGGGTTGAAGAGTTGGAGTAGGCATAACCTAAAGCCAAAGTCTCTATTGTTGTAGTTTACAGAACATGGAAGAATAAGCTTAAAATATTATGATTAAGATGAATAAAATTGTGATCCAGGTTAAAAATACTGATCCACAAGTTTCTATCTTCTTTAGAAACTGTTGATACACAGGCATCTTCTTGATAGCATTTATACGATCTCCTACTTTATCAAAAGATACTAATAATTATAGTTCATATCTGAGTACTCTAGAGCCCTATGTTGTATAATTTTACACTAACAAAGAGTCCCTAGAAGAGCATTTAAGTGGACTGAAAAGTTGGAGTAGGAACAAGCTAAAGAAAAAAATCAGCTGCTTCTGTAGTTTACAAAATGTCCTCGGCAGCATAAGCTTACAATCAGATTGAAAATATAGATCCACAAGTTTCTATCTTCTTTAGAGGATCCCTGGGAAATTGTTTACGAAGGAAACTTGAAGAGATGAATGTATGCCCCTAGTTGTTATTTTAGTAGCAAATAGTTGAGTTGATGAGCTATTTGTTTGATTTACTAGAAATCAGTATGCCCCTAGTTATTGTATTAGTAGCAATTTTTTGAGCTGATGTACTAGTTATTTGTTTTCTAGTTTATTAACAGTTGTTAATACTGATCAACAACTTTCAATCTTCTTTAGAGGATCCGTGAGAAATATTTTAGGAAGGAAGCTTAAAAAGATGAATGTATGCTCGAAGTTTTGTCTGGATCGACCTTTGGTTTGGTTTTTGAGGTTTTTTGGATATATTTGTGGCTTTCAGCATTTTGTTTGTTATTTCATTGAAAGTGTTGACTTTGGTCAACATTTTTATGAGACGACTTTTGTTGGTTGTTTTGTTGATTCCGTTGAGTCCGAAATATCGTTTCTAGTCTAGTATCATACTCAGTTTGCGTCGACAGGATTTTGAACGAGTTTCGGACACCAACAGAGGATTTTGTTATTAGTGATTTTACTGATGCAATGTTGCTGGTGCAGAACTAATTCCTTCGTCGTGATCATGGGGAGTCTTCTCCCTTTTCCTTTGCGTATGGGGGCTCTGGTGCGTTCGCGGGAATTAACTTGGAACCACGTGCATCTGATAACGTTCAAATATATATCTTGAAAAGAAATATAAACGATCGTATGCAATATATTTATCCAACTATGAGTCGGGGTCGATCCCACAGAGAATATGGAAGAATATTGTCAATAGCAATTATTTAACTCGATAGTCGTTATATAAAAATTGGGGGATTTAAATTGAAATAAAATAAAAACAATAAAAAGATAGCATTGAACTAAGTATTTATTTATATTCAGATTATTAAAAGTAACTAGGAATGTGTTCCTCATAAGCTCATAATGCGGTAATCCTAATAATAGTAATCCTTTTCTAGTGTATTACATGCAAAGTGATAAGTTAGGTATCTCTAAATCCTTGGTCCAACATCTAGAGATTTTCACCCCGCACCTTGGTCCGGCTATGTGTGTATAATTTACTAACCCTTACCTTTACCTCATATTAGACATCATAATCGATGTTTGACTTAGTTATTACGTCGCACCAATCGACACTAGCCTATTAGATAGTATCACACTAAATCTATGTTGATAATTCTTTTGTCGTTAATTACCTCCTTGGTCCGGCTTGTAGTAACGAGACAAGTTCTAACGTTGGTCACCGTTAAAAAGACTTCTAAACGAAAGAATTATCAGTGCATGAAAAACACTATTCAAGAATTGCTTATTTACTATTCATACGTTGTTAATCCCTCATGGTTCCCACAACACTAATTATGAAAGTTAGCTACTCATTATCTCAAGAACACAATCAAAATTTATTAAAATAAATATGCTTGTGTTAATCATAAAAAGTTAAGAACAATAGCTAAACTATCTTTTATAAATCACGAATACAAATAAATAATAAAGGAGAAGA
>JAJOOO010012270.1:0-17793 GCA_029582685.1 Solanum piurae | reverse complement strand
GAGGACTGAAGGAGAAGAAGAAAGAAAAGAGGCCATACCTTTCAATTCGTGCGATTCGACTGAAGGAGAAGCAGAGAATCGTGAGGTTGAAGGAGAAGAAGAGTATCGCAAGTCGTGACTGAGTCCCAAGTAGTCGGCTGAAGGAGAAGAAGAGAATCGCGAGGTTGAAGGAGAAGAAGAATCGTGTCTGCGTCCAAATTTTGGAAATATGAGAAAAAAAACCTAATTTTGACTAATATTATTAAGTCAAGACCTTTTTAAAATTTTAAAACTAAAAGGCGCCGCCATTCAGGTCGCCATTACGTCGCCTCACGTCGCCTAAATGATCTCGTCGCGCCTCACTGGGAAATGGCGCGACATGCTCGCCTCGCCTCGCCTTCTCGCCTTTGGCGAATGGCGAGCGCCATTAAGAACACTGGTTCGGATATCAAATTTGGTAGGATTGCATATCTCGTTTGCGTGCACGGGGTTCCGAACAAATTGAGAACACCCCGTCGGAGATTTAGACTTGCAAAATATCAGTTGATATGCATCAGCGACCACCATTCAAGATTCAGGGTTTGGCCTCGTCTCTCCAATTACCCTTGACAATAAGCTTTGCGTCTCTTCTTGATTGGAATTTGAACAGGTAAAGAAAATCGTTCATATCATACAACTTGTAAATTGGGGGTTGCTTTCCACGTTTGGCCTGCCCATCTCCTCACATCATTTCGGGTAGGGGCCTCTTCACCACCAGTGAATCTTTCCACCAAGCATCTGTGTAACAGAGCATTTTCCTCCTGTGTGCTTTCCTTTTCTTCAATCCGCTGAATCCATTTACTTTGTGCAATCGCCTCTTTGTTATTTCCGTTTCCAATAAAGGGTTTATTTAGTTGGGCTCTTGGTGTGATAGTTACACCTATTGTACTTGATTTTTCATTAATAAACAACTCTATTTTGTTAGCAAGTCTCCCCCACTCTTCATTGAATTTGTTTTTTGGAATAATAATAATTGACCTGCTATGGCCTTTGACTGCAATGAGTGAAATAAATCTACCATATATATTGAACTTTTGTGTGCAATAAATGTAGGTAGAAATATCTCTACGTCTTTACAATTTAAAGCTCTTCCCTTTGTTGACAAAAGCTTCCCAAAATCTCTTGCTTAGCCATATAAGTGCATTTTTGCTCAAAATCATCCTTCTCATTGAGAAACTAGTACTCTCCACCCATTCAAATCATTCATGTTTTCCATCTCGGAGAAAGAAAAAGATGGAGGAGAAGAGAGAGAGAATGAAAAGTCGCAAACACTAATGGTGAAAGACCACCGGAGAGGAATTCAAAAGCCCTGAGGGGACTTCGAAAATTTTGTTTAGGAACCCTGGGAGCATTGCTTTAGCTGAACCATTGTAATTACCAACATTTATTTATAAAAGGTGAGGATATGCGATTTATCAATGTCGTGCCTTAGGATATAGCGGTATCTTGTTTATGAGTTATAGTTTGCTCGTTTCATAAGATTGTATAAGAATTGGAAATTTTTTGATAGTTTTCACAACTTATACGGTTTCATATTTACGAGAAAAAATACAACTTAAGAAATCCAAATAGTATATCCAAACAAAACTTGAACTTCAAATCAATCTGATTTGAAATCATGATTTCATATCGCATCTCCAAAATAGGCCCTTAGCATGAGGAGTAAACTCTAGTTCTAATAGCTCCTTAGCACCAGAACAAAAATTCATGATGTCTCTTCCAGAAGGCAACCATTGTGCTAATAAGAATATTATCGGTCATTCAAAAATAAGAACGCCCTATGGGGTGTTTGGTACAACCATTAACCACCATGTCAACATTCAAGTAGTCAGCAAAAATCAAAATCAATTTTACACAATAAAATAGTTGTCTTCAAACGCCAGCACACAGACATATCAGTTCTAACTTCTAAAGATATGAACAACTCCTCCCACCATATAGACAGTACACATACTAAAATCACTTTCTACTCTACTCTTGATCGAAGAAGTCATACGACACTTACTTTAGTTTTTGGTTGATACTTCTCCATCCATTTACAATGAGGTTAAGCCACTAATTTGTATATTTATTCTAGGGCTAGTAGGGTATTTGAGCAGAGCAGGTTTAAGATTGGATAGTGCATGGCAGGACAGATTCACAATATTATGCAATCCATTGACAAGAACATCAACTTCCACTGAAGGATCAAAAGGAAGGTTGAAAAGCCAGTGTTATTAGAAATCATCACTACATCACTTGAAGGGACACAGCAACGCAAAGCAGGAGCTCTCATTGGTGAAACTAGTCCTTATCAGAACAGCATACTTCAAAATATGAGGCTTAGACTGCTTCAACAAAAAATGATCAGTTCTTAGAATTTGAATTTTAAAAATGGAAAAACTAAACAAGGGGAAAAATATGACCCTTTGGCATGTAGATACTAGTTATCCTCCTCACATACGCATCAACATTTCATTGCCCTCGTCTTTTTCTTCTTTGTAACCCCTCTTCTTCTACTACTGTTTCTCTGCTTTCTTTGGTTTTTCTTCTTTTTGTTTTATTCTTCAGACAACTTCCAACTTTTGTTTCTTGTAATTTTTCATACACAAAAACTATTGCTACTTCTCTTTGGAGAGTTCTCTATTGCTTATTTCTTCTACTCTCTTTAGTTCAATAACTAAAGTGATTGAATATAGGTCAAATACTGCAGCTTGATTTTCTAATAGTTTACTAGCCAAATATAAGAATTAATTTTGTGATTGAAGTTATCTTTCTTTGGTCTTAGTGAATTTATATTCTAAATTAGAATTGTTTCATTAGAATTAATAATGTCATTATTGTATATTGGATGCTGAAATTAGCAGCTTTGTAGCAACTTGATGTTATAACATATATTTGGAACTTTTTGTGTTTTTGGAAAATATGCATCTTACTTCGAAGACGAGTGCACTTTTATTCATGGTTTTCACTCGAAGTCCTCTAGCTCTATCTTTTTTGTGCTTTTGGCTTTTCAAACTGCAAAAGGCCAGTACTCCATGGTATTACGGAGGCACCAGACATATACAAAATGGAGACACCGCATGCCAAAATGCATTGTGATCAGTCAACCAAAGTTAGCACGCAAGAAAGTTTATTACCCAAAGATATCTATAGCATCATAATTCTAAATGAAAACGGTGACAAAACTACTACACTAGCACACAGCATAACCAAAATATAAGCATTTAACAATGTTCACCTTAGTGGTCCCATCAGCTGCAGTGACTGCTTTATGAATTGGGGACCTCCCAACCCTCCATCCTGCTTCCTGTAAATCGTTCCTAAATTCCAATGGCACTATCCAAAAAATAGTAGTAATTACAAAATGAAAGAGCAAGCATAAAAATTAAAAAGACTATGGCATAAAATAAACAAAACTATAGATAGATTTCCAACAGAAAGAAAAACTCACGCTGGCTAAACTCCTGAATTTCCTTGACCTTTCTCTTGTAGAGGAGATGATATAGCTGTTTACCTCTAAAACTTTTCTATGCACATTAAACAAAGTAATTAATTACTACTTGTTAATGAATGGCAATAAATTGCTGGGCTAAACAAACCTGACCAAAGTCGAGGGCAAGTTGCTGAAGTTGTTCCTCAGACAAGCCAAGGAGGAGGCGCGTCTCCATTTGAGAAGCCTTCTTGAGTGAGGGTACTGTGACGGTGCTCGAGATGGTTGTAAAAGTGCGAGACCGTAAAGCCCGTGCGAAGGGAACTGAGCAGCCGGACTGAAGGAGACCCATCGCCATTTCAGAGCACTATATTTTAGAGGATAAACCCCTCAACCCAAAAAAAACGGTAGCCGAGTCAAAACCTAACTCTCAAAAGCCAAAGATTACTCAAAAAGAAAAGGAAAAAGAAAGAAACTTGAGAAAATTAACAAAAGGGCTCTCAAGTAGTGTTATTTTTGTTTGAGAAAAAATACATAATTACCCCATTAAAGTAAGACATGTTTTGTAAAAAGACACTTCAACTTTGCGGGTCTTAATACCCTCTTAAACAATTTTAAAGTGTTGTAAATAACTCATTTTCCAGCCACCCTTAATTGCAAAGAAAAGAAATGCAATCACGCACCAGTTATTATTTGTCACGTGTTAATTTAATTTTTAAAATTTATTTTTTCTTATTTTATTAACTTCATTTTCTTTTTCTTTTTCTTTTTCTATTTCTTCTTCTTTCTGCATTACCCTCCTCTGCTCTTCTTCAGTCCTTCTAGCTGCCATCACCAAAAATCCTCTACGTAGCCGCCATCTTCGTCAATCCTTCGGAGTAGTCTTCATCACGTCACTATTATAATACCATCTCCACCATTAATATCAAAATTAAAATGAATTAAAATCCTAGTCGATAATATGCTAATAAGAAAATTTATTGGGCTAATGGCCCTAAAATGTAAAAGATGTGCAAAGGAGTAAACTTGATTTTATATTTTTTAAAATATTTATTGACAGAATCTTTACAAATAAAATACTACATAAAATATATATACAGTAAATATTCTTAACATTCATAGCCCATGGGCTGGCCTCTAAGGCTCGCGGGTTGGGCCTACGAGGCTAGTGGGTCAAATGAGGTTGGGTTAAAAAGCGTCGTTCCTAAATGAGCCAAAAAAAATTTGGCCCAACCCCACATAATTCAAGTGTTGGGTTGGGCAGACTTAACGGTCTAAACCCATTTTGACAGCTCTAATTACCACCACCTTTTTGAGGTTTAAGATTAGACACCCTAACTTTGTTGAACTTAAGAGTCGGTGCATTAGAAGAGCCTTGACTGGAAAACTTTTGCTAGAATTGAGGACGCCCATGTCCACCAGACCTAGAATGTGAGAAGTCATCATCATTGATCCTTGTTGTAACACCTCGAAATCTAGTAGACTAAGCTAGGGGTTAAGTGCAAGGCATGAGCTAGAGAATTGGGCCTTGGAACCCTCCACGAGTGCCCACACGAGTCGTGAAGGGAACCACGACTCGTGGTGGTGCCCATGATGTCTAGGCAGTAGCTAAAGAAGGTTGCCTACCTCCCACGAGAGCCTAGACGGCTCGTGGTGGTCACCACAGATCGTGGGACCACTCGTGGTGGTGAGACAGTAGCTTCACAAGGCTGCCCAAAATAAGGACCCTTTCCACGACCCACTAGACTGCTCGTGAAGGCCACCACGGGTCGTGGGAGGGGGTAGTGGACAAGAGTTGTTTTTAGGGGAAGAGGGGTGGCAAACCTAGCTACTGGTCAAGGGACAAGGGCATCACAACTGCCCGTGAAGCCCCACATGGACCGTGAAGTCATCCGTGAAGGTGTTTTATTAGACTTAGAGTGTAAGGTCAACTTCAAACGATCACATCTTTTAACACAAAAATGAACTAGGTGGCCCATGACCTATCAAATTAAAGGTCTCTAAGTCCTCTTTCCAATGCCACTGAGTTTGCCCAAATCCCATCTCAGAGTAAAAAGTTATGCCCAAAATAGAGAAGCACTATAAGGCTGAAATTCTTCACGACCCGTTTGACGGGCCGTGGTGATGATGACGACCCGTGGTGAGCTTCCAGTGAGCCAATTCGACAGTTTTTAAGTCAGGGGTTATTATGTCTTTTTCCAATTGTTTTATCTCAAACCTATGTCATTTTTCCCAAGTCTAGGACCTCTATATAAGTCATTTTAACCCCAAAACTCACCCATTCAAGTCATTATTTCCAAAACCCAAAAGAAATTCCAAAATTTTCCTCTTAAATATTTCTCTCTCTAGAACTTGAAGAAGAAGAAAGAGTTGGAGCTAGGATCAAGGTCAAGTCTCCAATCCTCAAGAATTTGTGGGCTTTGTTATCAAGGTATGATGGCTTATTCATCCATGGAATCCTTTCATCCACGGAGCCTCTTAAGATTCCCTAATTTAGAAGAAGAATTCCCCAATTCTAGTTAAGGTTTTTCTAATGTTATGGGTATTGATCCAATTGAGTGGGTTATGATTGTTTATGATTGAATTGATAGAATTACATATTTTTAGGATGAAATTACATGTACCAATGCCTAACCCATGTCTAAAATGATGAAATTGATGTAAGTGGGTTTTATGCTTGGAAAAGGGGAAATTGAGGAATTAGATGTATTATTCTAGGATTGATGAGATACATTATAGATTTCTTGAGATATGAATTGCTTAAGAGTAAAGCATATAAACATGAATTGATTAAGATCAAGCATATATGATGAATTATGACTTGTAGGCTTTGAGATTAGGATTGTCTTAAGACTAAGACATGTATGATGAATGATGATTAATAGGGCTTTTATAGTAAAGTTAATATGATGAGTTTTGACTAGTATGACTTTTAGGGTAAAATTTACATGATGAACTATGATTATTAAGGCTTTGAGAGTAAATCTTATGGCATGAATGTTGATTTGTAGATAAAATTATTGTGGAAGGATTTACCCACATGATCTACTCTATGAATGTATAAATGTGAAGGGTTTCCTCACATAGAATGATTGTAAGTTGAAAGGCTTGCTCACCTAAAATGAATTTAAGTCAAAGGACTATGATATGTGATGAGGTTTGAGGTGATTCCCCCAAGACCTTCATATGAGAGGGATGTACGGTGATCTCTCATATTCCTAAGTTAGAGAACATGAGGTCGTTATCCATGTCATGTGATGATGGATGTGAGGTGACTACCCTTATAATATAACTTCAAGAAGCAAGGCAAGAGGTGAATACCCATTAGCCTTTATACCAAGGACATGGAGGTGAATACCTATGATCCTTATAAAATGTTGTGGAGGCGAATACATATATCATATCATGTTGGACATGGAGGCGAATATCTATGATCCTTATAAAATGATATGGAGGCGAATACATATATCATATCATGTTGGACATGGAGGCGAATACCTATGATCCTTATAAAATTATGTGGAGGTGAACATCTATATCATACCATGCGGGGCATGGAGGCGAATACCTATGAATCCCCTAAAATGGACATGGAGGTGAATACCTATGACTATACTAATAAGGCAAGAGGTGAATACACATTAGCCTTTATAATAGGCGTAGAGGTGAATCCCCATGTCTTGAAAAGTAAAGCAAAAATAATGTGAATCATGTTATGAAGAGTGAATTGTGTGGATTGTTGCTTGAGTGGCCTTCCCTAAGATTGTATGACAAGAGGTGAAGACCCAAGTCTTGAGTAAGGATAAGTTGAGGTTACTTCAATAAGTGTTCCTCTTATGGTATGATGATTTATGTATATTGATTATGCTTATGGTTTATGTGGTTATCTCTTATGCTTATGAATTATGTCTTATGTTGACTAATGCTTATGCTATGCTTATGTTCATGATTTATGCTAGCCATCATATTTCGTACATCTTTGTACTAACGCATACTCTTGCCTACATTTCTTATCCAAATGTAGGGTCAAGCGATATTGACTCTCATCCCCGTTGCTAGGATCATAGTAGAGAAAGACTTGAAGATTGGTGAGTCCTCATAACATTTCAGGATTTGACCAATATTTCCTTATGTCTTTCATTTTGTGTTTTGAACTATTGTATGGGTTGTGTCCCAAAGACTTCCATGTATTAGATGGTTTGAGACAAGTGTAATAGACTTCCGCTCATTTTATAAGGACTTTGATTATCTTGAAAATGTTTTAAATTTCCGCTAAATTCTATTATCTTATGTTATGAAAGTTAAGTTGGCTTGTATGAGGCCTCTCGGGGTCTTGTACACCATGTTACACCTAGGGTGTACCCCTGGGTCGTGAAAAACTTGGTATTAGAGCACAAGGTTTAGAATGATTGTAGGATGTCTCAAAACCAGGTCTACTAGAGTCTTGTTCATAAGTGTGAAGCGCGCCACATTTATGAATGAGAGGATACAAAATGCTTAGAAAACTTCACTTCTTCATTACTCTAAGTCGTGCGATAAAGTTTAACTCTATAAGGTCTCTCTCCTACTCCTTATTCGATGGTTTTCAGGATATGACTACTCGAAGGGCTCATGCTACAAGGAACGAGGGCAAAAGGTTAGTTGTGATGCCATATATGGCTATGAGATTTGATGTGTTGTTAGACTCTTTTTATGTCTCTACTCTTATAGGTGATTTTGTGATGGTTGTGAGGGTCTATAGAAAGTGTCCCATCTCCTTACTCTATAGAGTTACTCTAGTTGATTTGGTAGAGCTTGATATGTTAGATTTAGATGTCATCCTTGGGATGGATCGGTTGCACTATTGTTATGTTTCTATTGATTGTAGAACCTGCGTAGTCGGATTTCAGTTCCCGAATGAGCCTATCCTAGAGTGGAAGGGGGAAATTTTATGCCTAGAGGACATTATGTGTCTTGTATGAAAGCTAGAAATATGATTTCTAAGAATTTCCTTTATCACCTAGTTAGGGTGAGAGAAATAGATTTTTAAGTGTTGACCATCTCTAAGAAGCTAGTTGTTTTTCTAAAGTTGACCTTAGGTCGGGTTACCACCAATTGAGGGTGAAGGATGATGATTTCCTGGTAATGGCTTTTAGAACCCAATATTGTTATTATGAGTTTTCGGTGATGTCTTTTGGTTTGACTAATGCCCCGGCGGCATGTAGGAGTTTGATGATTATGGTGTTTAGATATACCTTGAGATGTTCAATTAGTAGACTCCTCCAAGGGTGGTGTTATAGTTCACCATGGTTTAGAATCGTCTTCTGTGACGAATGTGAAAGCTTAGTGATGTTTTTATCCGACCCTAATTGAATTGAAAGGAGTTGTTCTTAGAAAGTTCATTTAGGTTTTTTCCAAAGGGGGAGATAGTGTGCTTAGATAGCAAGGTCGTTGAATGTTCCTAATGTTTATGATTTGGTTTTACTTGAAATTATAACCCTTGAAGGGTGTAATGAGGTTTGAGAAGTAACGGAATCTTAGTCCCCGTGTTGTAGGCCCATATGAGATCTTAAGACATGTTGGAAAGGTTGCTTATGAGCTAGAGTTACCTAATGAGTTGATATCGGTGCATCCAGTTATCCATGTCTCTATGATAAAGAAGTGTGTTGGAGATCCGATATTCATAGATCCCTTAGAAGGGTTGCGAGTTAATGATAATCTCTCTTATAAAGAAGTACCGGTTGATATTTTACACCGGGAAGTTAAGAAATTGAGGAACAAGGAAGTGACTTCCGTGAAAGTGTTATGGAGAAATCTTTTAGTTGAGGGTGCTACTTGGGAGGCCGAGGCCGATGTGATGTCCCGATATCCTCATCTTTTTCCTTCTACTCCTCCTTTAGCTTGAGATAGTGAGTTACACATGGTTTGTTCCTTGTTTTGGTGTCATGTGTGTTTTAGATGTTCCCATGATTTCCTTATGATTATGCATTTTCATGAAAAACATGTGTTTTTAAAGAAAATGAGTTTATATGATTGATTTCCTCATTTAGGGCTATATTTTGATAGAATTAGTGTCCTCAAATGCATATTTTGTCTCAATAACTGATGTAAACCCTTAAGTTTCAGGTATTTGGATTGAGAGACAAAGCTTGGACGCTATCAAGCAAAAAGGAATAAAGCGGCTGAAAGAACGGAGAAAAGACTTCCTGAGGATCGCCTAAACTACTAGGCGAGTCGTCGAAAGGTCCTAAATCCCGTCGAATGTTCTTAGTGTGCTGAGCCCTGAAGAAGAAGGTCAAGTCTACGATGAAAAGGAGCAGTCGGCGCGTCGCGGAGCAGTTCCGCGAAGCAGCACTCTATCGTCCAATGCCTCAAAATGCGAGAATGTTCAAAGGCAAAATCAGAAAGGCGATGAACCAGCCCAAAGGGCGGATCGCCGAGTGTGTCGGCGATACCGACTAACTGCGCCGAATGGTCCTTCGCAACACATTTTTAGACAACTATAAATACTAGTTTAAAATTTTATCTTAGTATGCAATTTCAGAGACAACATTTTATTTTTCTAAGTTTTCAAGTAGAGAACATTTTGCTTAGCTTTTGAAGATTTGAAGACTTCCAATTCCAAGAAATTAGAAGTGGGTGTTGAAGATTCTTCATCCTAGACTTGTTTAAAGTGAAAATAAATCATACCCAGTTTATGTTACTTCGATTTGGTATAATTTTCTTCCTTTTCTCAATGTCTAGCTAAACCCCAATTCTTGGGGTGTGATTTTGTGAATATGGGTTAAATTTACTGTTGGGTGTTGCTTATTGTTGGTATATTCGTTGTTTAAATGTGATTTCATTTAGTAGTTGTGTTTGAACTTAATGAGATTGTAGTTGCAAATACGATTTCATCTTAGTGTTTTTGGCTTGCTCGAGAGAGAGGTTTTAAAACTGACTACTAAATCGATAGCCGGTGGTTATTGGGTCGTCGTGGGTTCAACTCGAGAGAGTGAATCCTAGGCCCTCTCCCACACTTTTAGCTCGAGAGAATGAATTGGCTAAGGCGAAGACTGTGCTTAAACGCGGCAAATCGGTGTTCGAGAGAAACTGAGTTGATTCGGGGTAAGTTGCTCGAGAGAGAAGTTAGCCCCACTAAAGTCTAGTCTAGTTATAAATATTCAGCGATGTACTATAAATAGCATCTACCCGATAGTGTCTTTTATGCCATATTCCTATCACATCCTAAGAATCCTGTCTCCCTATATCGTTTTCTTATATTTTTGTTGATTATCGAATACAAACCCCTATTGGTAATTGACGCTTGCGTCACCCTTTAGATTTAGTATGTTTTTATTCGATAATGTTTATAGCTATGACTAATTAGAATTTGATTTTACTTTTCTATTAATTCTCGAAACCACTCCCTGTGGGAACGATCCCAACCCTTGGTTGGGTTATATCACTACATGTGATCGTTGGCACTTGAACCGAAGTAGTGTCCTGATAGGTGAAGTCAAAATGGTGCCGCTGCCGGGGAGTGGTGTTAGTTGAGAATTTTTAGTTAAGTTGAAATTTGTTCTTGTTAATTATAGTTGAACTTACTTATTTTTTAGTTTTGGTTTTTGTGTTGCTGTTTTGAACAGAAAAATTGAGCATATCTGCTAGCAACGGTGACCCAATGGACCACCCTCCTCTGAAAATGATGATGCTAAGGGATAACATCCTAAGTTTCAATAAATTGGAGGGTGAGTCAGTTTATGAGTTGGGGCAAAGATTTAAGGCTCTCTTACAGTAGTGCCCGACTCATGGAATTCCAGATAAGATGCTTCTGGAATGTCTCTACCTAGAGCCGGAAGAGGGGCCGCCTTATGAAAGTGAGGCAAACCCCACTAATGGAACTTAAGTGGGGACTTGCATCGTGCCACGATGTTAACTAAGGCGCTGCTTGGGAGGTAACCCAAGACCCCTTATCGCTTTATTTTTTCCTTTAAGAAATAATGGTGTGTTGTTTGTGTAGGTCGAAGTGGGAAAGTTATTGAAAAGTGCAGATTGGAGAGCAAAAGGTCTAGCCGGCGCATCACTGAAGAGGTCGGCTACCCCAACCCAGACCTTCGTTGGACTCAAGACAATTTTACATTGGAGTCTGTAAAAGTCGGTGAGCCTAGGAAATTATTGGCGAATCGCCGACCAGGTCGGCGATCCCGATCTAATCCGCTGTTTGGACCCCCACATCAACTGAGGATTCGATAAAACTCGGCGAGGTAAGTGACCACTCGGTGTGTCGTCCAGTGGGTTGGCGAGCACAACTAATGTCGTCGAATGGGCGAGAACTGGACGGTTTCTTAAAAGGCCAAAGGTTTAAACTTTCAAACTCTTCACTTTTCCTCACTTTCAATCGTCACAAACTCACACCCGCACCTTAGTTTCTATATTTTGCAATTTTAAAGTATTTTAGTCATTGATTTGTGTTCGGAGTGGATTACATTGCCGCCTCGCATTTCGAAGGTATTTTAATCGGCATCTAAGGTTGGTTTTCTGAACCCCAAATTTATTTTTAGTAATTTTGTACTCATTTACAATGATCTTATCTTAGTGATGTGTGCTGGGCCTCTCCGATCTTAATTGTTTTTACTTATGCCTGTGAAAATCTTGCCTGTAGTGTTTATATTGTTAAAATCCCATATTTTTGTGCCTTAAAATCGGTTAAATCTTGTGGGGTTGTGCTTGCATGTTGTTTAGTCTAGCAGGAAGAGGTGTGAGTATCCCGAGATATGGTAAAGACCAATGTTGTCATGCCACCTCGGAAAAGAGAACGGGATATCACAATAAATGAAGAGGGGGTCAAATCCTCCCAAAAAGGGAAGACAAGAACCTCCACCTGGAAATAAATGCAAGGTCAAGAGGCCCATTTCTAACAGGGAGACTACTCCTCGAGGCCACTATATTCCTTTATGGGCCTGGGAATTCTATGCAGTTGTGCAGGCTTTTTTGGTGGATACACCCTTGGCAGCTCCTAATGGGTCTGGTACTGCTATTTCTTCTGAATCGACTCCGGGTACTGAGACCCAGGACCAGAGTGATGCACCGGGCACTGATGCCCAGAAAAATGGAGAGCCTGCATATACATGATCCCTTCTTTACCTCCCTCTCTGTCTTACTTTCTTTCACTATTTGGATACTTGAATTATTTGCATTTGAGGACAAATAGTTTTTATTTGTGGTGGGGTGAGGCCCACCTTTTGTGTGAATATTGATGTTCGTGTTTTGTTGATATATTTGGGTCATTGTGTTTTATGCTGCTTGTTGTGGATGTTTGAGCTTGTGGCTCCTTGATTTTTAAATTGAAAATGATTTTTGACCCATCCAAAAAATCTTCACCCACTCTTATATGTACTTGAATGGGGCTGTTCTTCAGTAAATTTGAGTCTCGGTTCTGATCAATATCGATGACTCAAATAGTGCTCACAATCGAACGAACATGAACGTGCGGCTAAAATGAGACCAAATGAAGTTGCATAGACAATATGTGAACTCTTTGCATCTCGTTGTGACTAGCCAAGTATCAAATTGATTCTCTTGCAATGAACGTTGCACACTAGCGAGAGTGTGGAGTCTTGTTTGACTTTGGTGTCGATGCCTTGTGTGATAAGCTTACTGTGAACCATGCATGATAACACCTAGAATTTTCCCCGTTGATCCGGTCGACTAAGTAAGGCTATCTCTTGATATGATCTTAGGCAACTTCGAAGAGTGTGAGCCAATTTGACATATACCTCTTTTGTGGTCTACCTTGTAAGTGTGTGAACCTCTTTTGAACACCCCTTGAGTCTTACCTTTCTTTGGAAGAAACTTGATGAAAACATGACCTTTCTTAATCCGCTACCTATAATCCTCTTGAATTGTGGTTGATCGAATAGCCAACTTAGGCCAGAAGCCTAAGTTGGGGGTGTGGTGAAAAGAGATGGCAAGTCAAGAAGTGCAAGAAAAGTCCCCTTTAACCCATGGTGTTGGAAAAAATGGAACCCCTCCATACAAAAAAAAGAGAAAAGAAAAGTAAATGAAAAAGAAAAAGAAGAAGTTGTGAAATAAAGTTATGAGAAATGTAAAAACAAATGGGGTTCCGAACAATCCATGGAACTGAATAATGGGATGACTTATGAGCACTAAAGAAAATGATGAAAAAAAGGAAAAGGAGTGTTGAAAGCACCACATTCACGAGGATGAAAGTCACTGAGCCTAAATGACCATACCTTTGCACTCAGCCCCATTACAAGCCTTGAAAAGACCTTTTTGATCTTGAGTGAGCTGAAACCATTGTTGATTGGAAAATACGGGCAAACCTATGGATGAAAGCATGCATTGTGTTTTTCTTTGTGAGAGTGAGTGTTGCATTTGATTTCGGAACTTTAAAGTGTTAAACCATTGTGTGTGAATATAGAGTCATTCTTTTGTGTGAGGGTATTTGATTTTCTTTGTTGAGTTTGAACTTGCATTTGAAGCAATTATAGTGAGCTTGAGAATCTTTGATAATGGTGTGTCACAACTTGAATCTTTGAGTATACAACTGATCCTTGCATGTGTAATTTGAGCCTTGTTGTGTACATTCATTATTGAGTCTTATGTAGCACTATTTGAGACATCCCTTTTGAACTGCTGAACTTGAGTTTTACTTGAGGACAAGCAAAAGATTAAGTTGGGGGTGTTGATGAGTCCACAATTTGGACTCATTTAGGGCTATATTTTGATAGAATTAGTGTCCTCAAATGCATATTTTGTCTCAATAACTGATGTAAACCCTTAAGTTTCAGGTATTTGGATTGAGAGACAAAGCTTGGACGCTATCAAACAAAAAGGAACAAAGTGGCTGAAAAAACGGAGAAAAGACTTCCTGAGGATCGCCTAAACTACTAGGCGAGTCGTCGAAAGATCCTAAATCCCGCCGAATGTTCCGGTGTGCTGAGACCTGAAGGAGAAGGTCAAGTCTGCGATGAAAAGGAGTAGTCGGCGCGTCGCGGAGCAGTTCTGTGAAGCAACACTCTATCGCCCAATGCCTCAAAACGCGAGAATGCTGAAGGCAAAAGCAGAAAGGCGATGAACCAGACCAAAGGGCGGATCGGTGAGTGTGTCGGCGATGCCAACTAACTACGCCGAATGGTCCTTCGCAACACATTTTCAGACAACTATAAATACTAGTTTAAATTTTTATCTTAGTATGCAATTTCAGAGAACATTTTTTTCCCCTAAGTTTTCAAGTAGAGAACATTTTGCTTAGCTTTTGAAGATTTGAAGACTTCCAATTCCAAGAAATTGGAAGTGGGTGTTGAAGAATCTTCATTCTAGACTCGTATAAAGTGAAAATAAATCATACCCAGTTTATGTTACTTCGATTTGGTATTATTTTCTTCCTTTTCTCAATGTCTAGTTAAAACCCCAATTCTTGGGGTGTGATTTTATGAATATGGGTTAAATTTACTGTTGGGTGTTGCTTATTGTTAGTATATTCGTTGTTTAAATGTGATTTCGTTTAGTAGTTGTGTTTGAACTTAATGAGATTGTAGTTGCAAATATGATTTCATCTTAGTATTTTTAGCTTGTCGAGAGAGAGGTTTTAAAACTAAGACTACTAAATCGAGAGCCGGTGGTTATTGGGTCGTCGTGGGTTCAACTCGAGAGAGTGAATCCTAGGCCCTCTCCCACAGTTTTATCTCGAGAGAGTGAATTGGCTAAGGCGAAGACTGTGCTTAAACGCGGCAAATTGGTGTTCGAGAGAAACTGAGTTGATTCGAGGTAAGTTGCTCGAGAGAGAATTTAGCCCCACTAAAGTCTAGTCTAGTTATAAATATTCAGCGATGTACTATAAATAGCATCTACCCGATAGTGTCTTTTATGCCATATTCCTATCACATCCTAAGAATCCTGTCTCCCTATATCATTTTCTTATATTTTTGTTGATTAGCTAATACAAACCCCCATTGATAATTGACGCTTGCGTCACCCTTTAGATTTAGTATGTTTTTATTTGATAATGTTTATAGCTATGACTAATTAGAACTTGATTTTATGTTTTATTAATTCTCGAAACCACTCCCTGTGGGAACAATCCCAACCCTTGGTTGGGTTATATCACTACATATGATCGTTGGCACTTGAACCGAAGTAGTGTCAAGATACGTGAAGTCAGACAATAGTTGGTTTTTAAGGGAAGAGGGGTGGCAAACCTAGCTACTGGTCAAGGGACAAGGGCATCACAACGACCCGTAAAGCCCCACACGGACCGTGAAGTCTGTCGTGAAGGGTTTTTATTAAACTTAGAGTGTAGGGTCAACTTAAAACGATCATATCTTTAAGCACAAAATGAACTTGGTGGCCCATGACCTATCAAATTAAAGGTCTCCGTGTCCTCTTTCAAATGCCACCGAGTTTGCCCAATTCTCATCTCAGAGTAAAAAGTTATGCTCTAAATAGTGAAGCAATGTTAGGCTGAAATTCTTCACAACCCGTTTGACGGGCCGTGGTGATGATGACGACCAGTGGTGAGCTTCTAGTGATCCAATTCAGCAGTTTTTAAGTCAAAAGTTATTGGGTCTTTTCCCAATTGTTTTAACTCAAAGCTATGACATTTTGCCGAAGCCTAAAACCCATATATAAGTCATTTTAACCCCAAAACTCACCCATTCAAGTCATTATTTCCAAAACCCAAAAGAAATCCCAAAGTCTTCCTCTCAAATATTTCTCTCTAGAACTTGAAGAAGAAGAAAGAGTTGGAGATTGGATCAATCTCCAATCCTCAAGAATTTGTGGGATTTATTATCAAGGTATGATGACTTATTCATCCATGGAACCCCTTAAGATTCCCCAATTTAGAAGAAGAATTCCCGAATTCGAGTTAGGGTTTCTTCTAATGTTATGGGTATTGATCCAATTGAGTGAGTTATGATTGTTTATGATTGAATTGATAGAATTACATGTTTTTAGGATGAATTTACATGTAACCATGCCTAACCCATATCTAGAATGATGAAATTGATGTAAGTGGGTTTTAGCCATGAAAAGGGGAAATTGAGAAATTATATGTATTCTTCTAGGATTGATGAGATACATTATAAATTGCTTGACATTGAAGGATATACATATGAATTACTTAAGAGTAAAGCATAAAAACATGAATTGATTGATATCAAGTATATATGATGATCTATGATTTGTAGGCTTTGAGATTAGGATTGTTTTGAGACTAAGGCATGTATGATGAATGATGATGAATAGGGCTTTTACAGTAAAGCTAATATGATGAGTTATGACTAGTATGACTTTTATAGTAAAGATTACATGATGAACTATGATTATTAGGGCTTTGAGAGTAGAGCTTACGTTATGCATGTTGATTTGTAGATTGAATTGTTGTGGAAGGATTTACCCACATGATCTACTCTATGAATGTATGAATGTATAAATGTGAAAGGTTTCCTCACTTAGAATGATTTTAGGTCGAAAGACTTGCTCACCTAAAATGAATTTAAGTCAAAGGTCTATGATATGTGATGAGGTTTGAGGTGATTCCCCTTAGACCTTCATGTGAGAGGGATGTAAGGTGCTCTCCCATATTCCTAAGTTAGAGAACATGAGGTGATTACCCATGTCATGTGACGATGGATGTGAGGTGACTACCCTTATAATATAACTTCAAGAAGTAAGGCAAGAGATAAATACCCATTAGCCTTTATACAAAGGACATGGAGGCGAATACCTATGATCCTTATAAAATGATGTGGAGGCAAATACCTATATCATATCATGTTGGACATGGAGGCGAATACCTATATCAATGCATCATATGGAAGGTAGGAACAACATCTAACAACCCAATATGCATGAAATTTTAACATTCCTTATGTTCAACAAGGAACTAGTATATCCAAGCTAAGAGCATGCTCAACAAAATCTCATGGAGCCTATATGCAATATATACTCTAGGCATACATCCAAGGAGGAATCTCTCAACTCCAAGCTAAGGCATGTTCATACATTCATCTCATGAATTGTATAGGCAACTCAAACACAATGCACTACAACCTAGTTTGCTTGATTCCGAGTTCGTATGAGCGAGTTATGCCCTTTCAAAGTTGGGCAGTTAGCAAGGAGTCCGTCCGGAAATTTAAGGGCATTTTGGTCTTTTCACAAATCTTTTCTTTTGAGGTTATATTATTGTGTTAGGCTGATTGTGGATCATTTTTGTTCCATTTTAAAAGAGTAAGATTTAGGGTTCTTGAGTGAAGAAGAGAAGAAGAGGGGAAGAAGAAGAAGAAGAAGTTGGAGCTAGGATTGAAGATTTTGAGTTCTTTCTTCTTCAATTTTCGTGGGTTTTCAACTTAGAGGTATGGGGATCCTTTATCCTTGAT
>JAJOOO010012269.1:0-13019 GCA_029582685.1 Solanum piurae | reverse complement strand
AAAAAAATAAAAAGAGGAAGTAGAATAAGAGAGTGAAAGAAAACGGAGATAATTACAAAGAAAATAATGAAAACTCGAGGGAAAGTAACCTATTTTCTAAACTAGAGCTTATTATTTAGGGTATGAACAAATGAGGAGGAGATTAAATACGAGAATAGAAAAAAAAGATTTTGAAAAAATTAATAATTAAAAAACGATAGTAAAATACAATTCATTTCTACTTATATCTATCTTTACTATTCATTTCATGCTTTACTTTATTTTATTAGAAGAATTTTTTAAATTTATATTATTGATTTTGTAAGGATATATATGGAATTATGTATGTATGTTATTATTTCGATTAAATTTCAGTAAGTTTATTTCTAAATTTATAAATAGTTTTATGGCCGCGCGAAGCACGGAAATGTTCACTAGTAAATTTATAATGATAGTACAACCAAATATATTTTCTAAATGCCATGTGTATCCTAATGATATGACATTTAATATGGACCCACATTTTCAATCACATTTTTATATTAAGATATTATAATTTATTTTAAGTAATATTCTTCTATATCATAAAGTAAAGAACTTCATACTATGAGGTCACCTAAAAATATTCATACCAATTTTTCATAAAACATCAAATTTGTAAATTTTCATAATAAAATAAATTACATATTATAATAAGTAAATAAATTTATAGAGTGAAATTTCTTTACACTAATATGTATATGACATAACTTATTTAAATGTATAGTTTATACTTCATTTTTTCACAAGTAATTTTCAACTATAAGTAAATTATATCTTATAATTTTCATGTTGTTTCATTATGACAATTAACATTTCTATTATATAGAAGAGCCATGAAAAGGACTATTAATGTCATTTTAGTAATTTTAACATCATTTAAGGGTAAAATAATAATTGTGTAATTAGTGGTCAAAATGAAAATCTAGAAGAATTCATATATTGTATGTCTTTACTTTTGTTATGGGCCCATAAAGATATTTTTGAAATTTTGTTAAAATGAAGAATTTCTATTAGTTAACTTCTTACAAACAATAATAAATGCTAAGTTTGTTTTGACATATTTTAGAAAGAAAATTTTGAACTAATTTAAAATAAAATGTGTTTGAATAGTTAATATTTTGTTCCTAAAAATACTTTAAAGGATATTATGTAAACATATTTTTAATATTATGTTACATAATATGACCACTAAATTCGTATCTTGATCATTGAAATAGTCTTTAAAACGACGTATCAATATTTTTAATTAATTTGAAGAAAATATCGATTTTCGTGACTAAAAGAATGAACAATGTTTGACTATCAAGAAATTAATGATTTGATAATGTATTCATCGAAAGATTAAAAAATATACTTTTTTCATTTCTATAAAGGATATTTTTTTAATATAATATAATAAACTATTTAACAGAGAAAATTTGACAAGGAGAAAGTTTAACATTCAAATTCTAAGGAATATTAAAATACAAACTAAAGAAAAATGAGTAGTTAAAAAATAAAGAAGAACGACAAAATACAAAGTCAATAGAAAAGGACTTTGTTGAGAAATATAGAGGAACAAAAAAACTAAATAAATAAATAAATTAGGGAAAAACAACCTGAAAAAGAAAAAACAAGTATATTGGTTATTTTGTGGGGGTAAGATTC
This sequence comes from Solanum piurae, assembly GCA_029582685.1. Lineage (NCBI taxonomy): Eukaryota > Viridiplantae > Streptophyta > Magnoliopsida > Solanales > Solanaceae > Solanum > Solanum piurae. The sequence continues at coordinate 11,351 of JAJOOO010012269.1, read as the reverse complement.
AAAGTTTTCTTTTACGGCATGATATTAAGAGTGTAGTATCAATAAAATTTATTAATGTAATTTAGAATATAACAGTATGATAATTGTTATTGTATATAGAAAAAAATTGCTTTCATGATTGTTTTTATTGGTGTGGAGTTAGAAATAATTTTTTTAATAAATAATTTCAATATTTATAATATAACATTACGATAATTGTTATTGTATATAGAAATTAAGTTGCTTTCCTGATTGTTTTTATTGTTGTGGAGTTAGAAATCAATTTTTATTAGTACTTTCAATATTAAAATCAAAATAAATAGAAGTATTTCGATTTATCGAATACAATAATAAAATGTATCACAAAATTCATCGACAAATCAAACTACAAACACAGTATACTAAAGTTGAACCAATAGAGATTTGAAAGACTTTGAATCGATCTTTACAAATTGGTTGATCAATGATTAGTATTTTATCAGATGCAAAGCTTATGGTGCAAATATTACAAAAAAAGAAGATAATAACATAGTGAAAAATAGATACCACTTGCGAAATATATGTAGATCGATGAACTTTTTCAAAGACATCAACATTTTATATATTCCTCGAACACGATATGTTTTAACTCATAATCTAACACAATTCTCTATTTCCTTGCTGCATAGAATTTTTCAGAATTCAACTTTCTCAATTTGGGTTGTAAACGACGCATTTATGTCGTATGAACATTTCAAATAGATTATTAAGTGATATATTGAAGTTGTTTACTGAAGAAAAAAAATAGTATAAAGTACAAAAATCTCATATCTTAGGAGGCTAATTACATCCTATTCCGAAAGTTTCCTCAATTACAAAAATCTTGATTTTTTCATTGTATTCGAATACATTCCTTGATTTTCCGAAAATTACAAATGATATATTACTCTATGGGAGGGATGTATCCGAGAAGAGATAGGTATGTATCTGAGAGGGGATAAATGTATCTGATAGGGAATAAGGATGTATCCGAGAGGGGATTATGATATCTTAAGTTGTAAATTTTGTAATTTTACAATAAAATATATGAAATTATATTGGGCCCGTATCACGGGCCTTAAATTATCTAGTAATATAATATATTCAACTGGCCCCAAAATGGTCAACTTAAGTCTTTAAAACATTTAACAAAATAAATGAACAGACTTCTGAAACTCTACGGTCTATCTATGAAGCCTCTAAATGACAAAAATGGAAGTCGGGACAAGACCCACGACCTCCTGACAAAACTGAAAGTAAATGAAATCCTTCGGAAGCAAGGAGGCTCACCATAGCTAACTCGAACTCCATGTGGTATCAACGAATCTCCTGTTGATGACCCTGAATACATGTATCTGCATCATGAAAAGATGCAGGCCAAATGGCTCAGTACGTGGAATGTACGAGCATGTAAGGGGAATTCTAAAACATAACATAAGCTTGAACTTGATAAAAAGGAAACATACTTACCTCTTTTCAAACTTACTCAACTCAAGGAATACTCAAGGATACTCAAAACTACTCAAACTTATTCAACTCAAAAGTACTCAAGGATAAGATACTCAACTCAGTAATAAGGTACTCAACTCAGTGAAACTCAACAATAAGGTACTCGATACAATGAAGCACAGATCAACTCAAGATACTCAAGGATAAAGCAATAGTAAAATATGCAATATATATGGAAAGCTGTAAAATTGTGGATAGCAACTCAATGTATTGTAAAATACAATAATACTCAATGTGTATATAAAAATACACTATAACTCTGTGGGAGTTTCTCTAACCGACAACCACCACTATGAGCCTAAGTGATGATACAACGGCTTGCCCACGCTGCCAGAACTGTCCTATACTTTCCCGTCATATAGAATGCCTTAACTAAGTGGATCCACTAGTCTATGCTAAAAAATATTAAGGAATCATCTAAAAAGTATGACCCTTTCTACCCACGTCGGTTACATGGTTTATGAAGACTTGAGTTATTATGAAGTCACGTCCCCATATCGGTGCTCAATACTACTCCTAAAATATATTTAACTCGTATGTTTAAAAACATAACTCTTTCTCTGGTTTGAGATAATTGCTCAAACTACCCTCTTAAAAGAGGTAACTGCTCTTGAAAACTCTTTCAAAAAAACAAATCAAAATCATATTTAAATATGATCATTGATGACTCGGAAAGTCATACTGCATAAAGATTGATGGTATATCTAGATATCATACTGCTTAAATATTGATGACATACTCGATTGTCATACTAATCATGTTTTAGAAACTCTTTCTCAAAACTCATCTTTTTTCTTAAAAGAGATAGTACTCAAACTGCTTAAAACTCTTTTGGAAATCGCAGTTTCCTCTCATCTTAAACGTAAAAATATTTACTCTTGGGAATACTTAGTTCCCATATATCATTTTAAATAAAATGAACTCAACTCTACTCTTTTTCAACTCAGTCCTCAAGTCTTTAAAATAAGTTTTAAAACAATTTGTAAAAGACTTCTTAAAATAAGGTTCATGCCGAATTATGAACGTGAACGACTCAATTCAAGGTTTTCAATAACCATACATAGAACTTAATACTCGGAACTCAACAACTCAGAACTCAAGAACTTCAATGATACTACTTATTTCAAGAATGCTCAACTCAGAGGGTTCATGCGAAATTATGGGCATGAACAACTCAACTCATGGACTTCAGGATACTACTCATCTAAAAAATGTTCAACTCATAGGGTTCATGCGGAATTATGAGCATGAAACAACTCAACTCGGGGGTCTACATAACAATATGAAACTCATGTATACAACTCTTTTCATTCTCATACTTAATTACTTCTTCAAAACTCAACTCAAAATTGATAGTTGATCTCAAAGGATTCTCGATTGAACTTAAAGGCTTTCTTGAACTCTACTCTATGTGAATTATGAATTCAAGAGTTATGGTTCATGATATGAAGGATCTCGGTGATAGTGTAGACTCATGAATACATTCTCCTCACTCTCGTGCTCACTTACTTGAGTCTTGAAACAAGTTATTACAAACTGTAGAAGACTCCTCAAAAGGTCTCAAAAGGACTTTCTCAAAATGTTCGAAAGAATTCTAAAGACATAACTCTTAACTCTACCTTGAATTTGAATTATGAATTCAAGGTTATGATTTGTGATAGGAAATATCTCGTGATGTTTAGGAGTGTTTTTGGATGGTTAAACATGAGAAACAATCAAGAAATCATTGTCTGGAAGCAGGTCTGCGACACAAAGATTCATTTAAAAATTTGGTTGCGAATTAAATTTTAAGGCAGAATGGTCCGTGACCTCTCTGCGACGCGGAGAAAGATTCTGGGCATAAGAAGGGCAGGTCCGCGACGCGGACCAAGGTGCCATATTCGCCCGACTTTTTTCTTCTTCGTTTTCTAACCCCAATTCGCCTAGATTCGATTCTTTTTCTCAATTTCTCTTTAGATTCATATACTCAACCTATGTACACAAGAATCTAATCGAATACAACTCTAAAATCGATACGATTTCCTCAAGAAATTAAACTCATCAATCTCATCTTAACTCAAGAACGAAAGTCAATTTCAAGAACACAATTCAAGAACATCTAACCTTCAACTTTCTAGAACGAACTTAACACTGAAATTAACATGATTGGCGTGTGGGTTAATAAACCCAACACTATGGAAGCTTACATACCTCTTAGGGATCAAACCCATGGCAAAAAACCGCAAGAATCTCGATGAACGCTTGATCCTCTCCTCTTTTCTCTTCTTTTCTCTTCTTAAACTATCCACTAAAACCCTAGGCGTAGATTAGGATTATAAAACTGAACCTAATCAGATTAGACCCCTAAAATATTACTAAAAACGAATTAAATCTGATTGGGTAAGGAAAAGACCAAAATACCCCTTACTATTTTCGGGTAAATTTCCTTAACTGGACAACCTAACTTCAAAATGGCATATCTCACTCATACGAACTCGAAACTTAGAAAACTCGGTGGCGTTGGAAAGATAATTCAAATACCTTTCATTTTACATCTTATGTAACACCTAACTCATCATGTACTGAGATTTATGGTCGTTTGAAGTTGACCCAAAACTCATAACTTAAGCGTAAAGATTTTGCTATTTCCAATTTAGTTCTTTTTGGAACTCAAGGTGCTTCATCTAGTGACCTTAACACTTAAGAAATATTAAATTCCTCGGTAAAATCCTACTCACAACGAAGAATGGTTTGAGTCTTAGTTCAAAAAAAACTTATGGGGTGTTACAATATCTGCCCCTTGGGATCATTCGTCCTCGAGTGATGGTTGGACTGGGTATGAGACGGGGTTACTCTTATCATCTCTGTCATACTAACTAGAATTATCCGCTTTACTATTCGAAACCAACTAAGGGCTCCCCTTTAACTATTTCTCATAGAAAACCTCATATTTTTCTTCCTCCTCATTAATAACCTTAGACGGAATAAACACACCATCACTATCACGATAAGATCATTAACCTTCTCTTTTTAACATCACTCCACTACTAAAAGGACCTCTAAAAAGATATCCCCCAAACTCTTTGAAACCCATTACTATCTTACTCTCAAACACTTGACTTGATTTCTCATCTTGTCATCTCCCCCTAAGGTCTAAAGCTGACACTTGAAATCTATGGACCCATTCCATCAGCTCTAAACTGGTCTACATCTTCTTTTACTCTAACATTCGGGAGAAGTTTATTTCATGACTACCGAACTCTCAATATGCAGGTACTAAGACCTCTTTCTAAGGTGTTTCTCTTAACCTCTTCTGATTACATACCTTCTCGGTACCCCTCTTAATGCTCTTGTTACTCTTGTGACTTAGCCACACTTCACTGCCATTATCTAAAGGTTAGGGTCTCTCACTTGTACTGCTCATATTAATTGCAGCTAACATCTCAATTGCTCACTACTCTATGTTAAGTCTTCTAGATCAAATCTAAAGACTAACATCATCACCCTCATGTTGTCATTCTTTTGATCATGACACTCATCTCAAATTCAAGCTTAATGTTTATTACTAAACCCAAATATCAATATGATTGCTCGCCTACCATACTATACCTCATTACTTGATCAGTTCTATAACCTTCTGAACATCATGACCCTCTCAAACAAATCATAAGCCTAGCTTAGATCTATCACTTCATAAATGCTTTGCTCTCTTATTCAACACATGAATTTAGTCTCCTCTAACACGATGGCACATCGACATCAACTATATTCTGGTTAACAAATATATACTCTGTCTCATCTTTATTATCAACTCTTACTCTACCCATAAGGGAAAACTCCTCATCAATAACTTACTGGGTGCATGACTATTATAACATAGCTTGCTTACTCATCACTATCTCCCTTTCTAGGATTACTAAACCTCTGCTTACTTTCATTTAACTCTGGGCTCTTTCACTACTATTGCTCATGATCTCGTAACTCATGCTACCTTTTCAGGTGAAAATCTTACCCCAAGCTCTAAACATACTTCCTCATAAGGATCTCAGCTGAAACAAGGCTTAGGGAAAAGAGTACAACTCGCTTTTAGCTCAAACGCATGATTCATATAATTATGGGTGCATTCCTCTGAAACTGAACACTTAACTTACTCTTGGGCTTCTTTAAAGCCCCTCTGTAGTCTCATGACTTCCTCAAGATTTTGCTAAGAACAACTCATCCATAAGGATCTCGCTTTAATTTCCAACCACCTCTAGTATGTTGGGTAGTCGAATGAATCTGAGAACACACGAGTATAAATAAATCTCTATGACTTAGCTATATTGCACAATTAAGAGTATGAAATAAGGAAAACTTTTCTTAAATGTCTGTAGTCCCTCGTTTATAGATGTGGGCCCCTCACAACCATAAATAAGACCCTACTGACACGGCTTCATAGACACCCTAGGACTCTTGAACTCTGGGCTCTGATACAAAGTTTGTCACGACCCGAGCCTACACCCTGGACGTGGCAGGAACTCAAGAACCATTGTTGGTCCCCAAGCGAACCCTCCTCCTGGCTGACTACGCGGAAGACTAACTAAAGCATACAAAGTTTAAAACTAAATAAAAATTCATGAAACTTAAATACAAAGCTTTAGCGTCAAAAGAAAATTCTGAATAATATAATATATTCAACTCGCCCCAAAATGGGAAACTTAAGTCTTTAAAACATTTAACAATATAATGAACAGACTTTTGAAACTCTATTGTCTATCTATGAAGCCTCTAAGATGAAAGTCGGGACAAGACCCACGACCTCCTGACAAAACTGAAAGTAAATGGAATCCTCCGGAACCAAGGAGGCTCACCATAGCTAACTCGAACTCTGTGTGGTATCAAGGAAGCTCCTGTTGATGACCCTGAATACATGTATCTGCATCATGAAAAGATGCAGGCCAAATGGCTCAGTACGTGGAATGTACGAGCATGTAAGGGGAATTCTAAAGCATAACATAAGCTTGAACTTGATAAAATGGAAACATACTTACCTCTTTCCAAACTTACTCAACTCAAGGAATACTCAAGGATACTCAAAACTACTCAAACTTATTCAACTCAAAAGTACTCAAGGATAAGATACTCAACTCAATAATAAGGTTCTCAACTCAGTGAAACTCAACAATAAGGTACTCGACACAATGAAGCACAGATCAACTCAAAATACTCAACTTAAGATACTCAAGGGTAAAGTAATAGTAAAAGACGCAATATATATGGAAAGTTGTAAAACTGTGGATAGCAACTCAATGTATTGAAAAATACAATAATACTCAATGTGTGTATAAAAATACAATATAACTCTGTGAGAGTTTCTATAATCGACAACATCCACTATGAACCTAAGTGATGATACATCGTCTTGCCCACGCTACCAGAACTGTCCTATACTTTGTCGTCATATAGACCTTAACTAAGTGGATCCACTAGTCTATGCTAAAATGCATTAAAGAATCATCTAAAAAGTATGACCTTTTCTACCCACGTTGACTACATGGTTTATGAAGACTTGAGTTATTATGAACTTGCGTTTCCATATCGGCGCTCAATACTACTCCCAAAATATACTCAGCTCATATGTTTAAAAACATAACTCTTTCTCTGGTTTGAGATCATTGCTCAAACTACCCTCTTAAAAGAGGTAACTGCTCTTGAAAACTCTTTCAAAAAAAATAATATCAAAATCATATTTTAATATGATCATTGATGACTCGGGAAGTCATACCACATAAATATTGATGGTATATCTAGATACCATACTGCTTAAACATTGATGATATACTCGATTATCATACTAATCATGTTTTAGAAACTCTTTCTCAAAACTCATCTTTTTTCTTAAAACATATAGTACTCAAACTGCTCAAAAATCTTTTGGAAATCTCAGTTTCCTCTCATCTTAAATGTAAAAACATTTACTCTTGGGAATACTTAGTTCCCATATATCATTTTAAAGAAAATGAACTCAACTCTACTCTTTCTCAACTCAGTCCTCAAGTCTTTAAAACAAGTTTTAAAACAATTTGTAAAATGACTTCTTAAAATAAGGTTCATGCCAAATTATGGATGTGAACGACTCAATTCAAGGTTTTCAATAACCATATATAGAACTCAATACTTGGAACTCAAAAACTCTAAACTCAAGAACCTCAACGATACTACTTATTTTAAGAATGCTCAACTCAGAGGGTTCATGCGAAATTATGGGCATGAACAACTCAACTCATGGACTTCAGGATACTACTTATCTCAAGAATGTTCAACTCATATGGTTCATGCGGAATTATGAGCACGAAACAACTCGACTCGAGGGTCTACACAACAATATGGAACTCATGTATACGACTCTTTCATTCTCATACTTACTTCCTCAAAACTCAACTCAAAATCGATAGTTGATCTCAATGGATTCTCGATTGAACTTAAAGGCTCTCTTGAACTCTACTCTAAACTCGCTATTGAATGTGAATTATGAATTCAAGAGTTATGGTTCATGATATGAAGGATCTCGATGATAGTGTAGACTCATGAATACATTTTCCTCACTCTCGTGCTCACTTACTTGAGTCTTGAAACAAGTTATTAGAAACTATAGAAGACTCCTCAAAAGGACTCAAAAGAACTTTCTCAAAATGTTCGAAAGAATTCTCAAGACTTAACTCTTAACTCTACCTTGAATTTGAATAATGAATTCAAGATTATGATTTGTGATAGGAAATATTTTGTGATGTTTAGGACTGTTTTTAGATGGTTAAACATGAGAAACAATCAAGAAATCATTGTATGGAAGTCAGTCCACGACGTGGAGATTCATTTAAAAATTTGGTTGCGAATTAAATTTTAAGGCAGAACGGTCCGTGACCTCTCCGCGACGCGGAGAAAGATTCTGGGCATAAGGAGGGCAGGTCCGTGACGCGGAGCAAGGTGCCAGATTCGCCCGAGTTTTTTCTTCTTCGTTTTCTAACCCCTATTCGCCTAGATTCGATTCTTTTTCTCAATTTCTCTTTAGATTCATATACTCAACCTATGTACACAAGAATCTCATCGAATACAACTCTAAAATCGATACGATTTCCTCAAGAAACTCATTAATCTCATCTTAACTCAAGAACGAAAGTCAATTTCAAGAACACAATTCAAGAACATCTAACCGTCAACTTTTTAGAATGAACTTAATGCTGAAATTATTATGATTGGCATGTGGGTGAACAAACCCAACACTATGGAAGCTTACATACTTCTTAGGGATCAAACCCATGGCGAAAAACCGCAAGAATCTCAATGAACGCTTGATCCTCTCCTCTTTTCTCCTCTTTTCTCTTCTTTTCTCTTCTTGAACTATCCACTAAAACCCTAGGCGTAGATTAGGATTATAAAACTGAACCTAATTAGATTAGACCCCTAAAATATTACTAAAAATGAATTAAATCTGATTGGGTAAGGAAATGACTAAAATACTTCTTACTATTTTTGGGTAACTTTCCTTAACTGGACAACCTAACTTCAAAAGGGCATATCTCACTCTTACGAACTCAAAATTTAGCAAACTCGGTGGAGTTGGAAAGATAATTCAAATACTTTTCATTTTCCAATTTAGTCTTTTTTGGAACTCAAGGTTCTACATATAGTGACCTTAACACTTAAGAAATCTTTAATTCCTCGGTAAAATCCTACTCACAACGAAGGATGGTTCGAGTCTTAGTTCAAAAAAAAATCTGGGGTGTTACATTAAGTCTAATCTGTGACATGTTCGCATATAGAATTTTCCAGCGCATGTGCTGAGTGGGAGAAAGTAAAATGGAATTAAAAACGGAATGTGTGTTAATCGGACATCCTAAAGAATGAAAGAAGGTTTATTATAGTGTCCTAAAGAAAATAAGGCAATTGTTAACACAACTGTCTGATTTCTAGAAAAGGATCATTTAGTAAACCATGTTCCTAGAAGTAAACTAGTTTTACAGGAATTGAACAAAGAAATAACAAATACTCCCTCCGTTTCACAAAGAATGGTCTAGTTTGACTTGACACAAAGTTTAAGAAAATAAAGAAAACTTTTGAATCTTGTGGTCCTAAATTAAAGTTATGTCAAATGTACAAAATTGCCCTTTAATCTTGTGGCCTTAAAAATGCTACGTGGAAAGTTGAAATTAAAATGTTACCAAAAAAGGAAAGAGGTCATTCATTTTGAAACTGACTAAAAAGGAAAGAAGGTCAGTCTTTTTGAAACGGAGGGAGTAAGTCAATTGTAAATTCAGATGTTCAAAAACATCTAATCGGTATGTCAGAAATGACATTCCATTGCATTTAAGTAGTGGAAGAAACGTTACTAGACATAAGAAAACTACTACATCAAGTAGTGGAAGTGATGTTGAGCAAATTAAAGAACACTACATGAAAAGTTGTTATTATTTCAATATCTAAAGATTTTGAAGAAAATATTAAGACTCAAGATCATGAAAGTGTGATTATGTGTAGTAGTGCTTAGTCGTAGTGGGAGAATCATAACGAAGATTGATTTATTTTGTATGCTTGAGAGAACTTTTATGATAGATTTACTGAAAAGAAGTACACTCTTGGAAGGTTTCATGATAATCTCTCTCAAGATCTAGTACAAAATCGATTTGTTACGACGAAGCACTACTAGATAAAATTGCATTAGAAAATAGCTTGGTAAATTTCTTTTGATAAGAAATAAAGGAATGCTTGTGAAAGTTGTAAATGCATAGTTAAGAGTCTAAGTGGGAGATTGTTAGAGTATATACTATTAATTGTTAGGGTATATACTATTAATCATGTGTTTAGACATAGTATTCTAACAATTTTAAGATTAAATATCTAAGTGGGAGATTATTAGTGTATATACTATTAACCATGCATTTAGATATAGTACATTATAACAATTGTGATGGTTAAAAGTCTAAGTGAGAGATTGTTGGGATATATATTATTAACCATATGTTAAGATATAATATTTATTATTGAATAAATATTTTATTCAATTTTAATAGATCATATATTCGTTTATGGTGTATGTTTACTTATATAGTAGATGATTTAGTGCGTAGAGTTTTAGCTTATATACAGAAGATTAAATCATCGGTTCTTATAAGTATAAAGTTTTTTGTTCACAATCTAGGATGGAAATTGGACATACCATCGGTACGATTGTAGCACACGATTATATGTAATTTATCTTGATTATAGGAACGGTATAGTTCCAACCTCTTGTACTAGTGCATTTTGTATGTATTGAACGGGACCGAGTAGAGATAATTGTTTTAGACTGGCTGACAATAACATATTCTCTAAACTATACAAATGTACTAATATTCTTAATCCTGATATAACTATTATGATCTGTATATATTAATTATCGTTTTGATTTATTAAATTGGAGATTCTGAGATGGGTCAATATGCCTGATAGATTGGATGATAATAATATATATTGGTGAAATAATAAGTTAGTTGATGGAATCCATGTCTCGTTATAGAGATTGATTGATATGCCTTTTTGAGAAACTTACAAGTTTTCATCGTGTCAAACCTTGCAAGTGGATTTATGAATCCGACACATGAAATAAGTTAAGTAGTGCTCTAAAGAAAATTAATCATTAAATTAAATTCGTCAATAATTTAATTAATTGATTAGTATCTGTAATCTTAACATAGGGAATTACATAAGTGTTTAATGGGGAATTTCAAAATATAAATAGAGGAGTGCAATTACGAATTTCTAGTGGAATGATTTGTAATTTATTATGGTAAGAATAATTTAAATTAATTATTTTGAATTATTTCCATAATAGGAAGCCTCAGTAATTAATT
>JAJOOO010012268.1:0-21496 GCA_029582685.1 Solanum piurae | reverse complement strand
ACCTCCCTTAGAGTCCACTTGTGCAATGCATAAGTAGGGTCCATAGTCCTACCTACACTAAGTAACTCTTCAATAAATCATGACTAGAGTTCATATTCATATCTTAGTTCATTTCTTAACTTTCGGGAGACATTTCCATAACCGACAGAGACCATGTGAGCTACATGGAATCTGGTGTTCTACTCCCATACCGAAAAGAGAGGGTACGACTTGCCAAGGTCAGACCTACATACATAATAGCTATATAGTGGATCCACTAAGCTAGGACCTATGAGGGCACGTAGTTATGGAACAAGGAGATTGCTACTAGAAAACCTTGACTTGCTAGGCGTGGAGGTTTCCATCTCATGAGACAACATCTACGTTGGGAACCCGGACTTGCTAAACGTGAAGGTTCTCTTGTGGGAAGCGGACTTGCTAAACGTGAAGGCCCCACTCTCATTTTTCATGTTCACTCGGTGCTAAGCTCCAACTCCCTTTTTAAACATCTTTAAGCCTTTATTAACATTAGTTCATAAAATAGGCTTTAGGGACTTAATCCCTCATATCATATAGCTCAAAGGTTTCTAAGATGAGAATGACCTTTCATCATAGAACCTACATTATGTGAGAATGTCCTTTCACATAGTCATACCATATTCATAACATAGTCTAGTTTAGAGTACAATTGAGGAAACCTTTTAAGAGACTCCCTTTCACTAGATCATCATAAACCTTATTCATTCATTCATGTGTGTGTGTACATATGTGAGAAAACCTTTCACATAAACACTTTCATACAACACATATTCATACCTTTCTAATCATACACTTTGCATGCATAATAAGATGTAAGGGTGCATATAAGAATTTACCTTTCCATAGACACCATAACACATCATATTCATAACTATACATGTATAATGTGTGTGTGTACATATTGGTCCTCATAGTAACATAATAGCAACAACACTGATATTGAGTGCACTTCCCTTCAAGGGACCATAACACAGTCACAATGTCCCCAAATCATGAGCAATTCACATATAAACCCTTTGGGGATTCTAGACCACACACCCACACTTCATCATAGGATACAAGGACACATTCAACATTGAATAGGTACTCCTAACATGTATATGATCACACATTTATATAGGGGTCATATAGGTAAGGGTCATTCCACAATAGTACTTAACATAATCAATCATGTAGACCACACCTTATTACTAACATTATCATTCACATTATACTCCTCATTATCAACACACTTTAGACATCATGCTAGCATTGAGGATTTCATATATAACCTTCATAGCACAACTTCATAAACATATGCATCATAATCATCAATTCACTTCACATTTATTGCGTCCAAGGCCATGATCTCAACATGCATAGATAGACAAGAAGTAAACACTGCCACCATAAGTGGATCAAACCACACAACATCAATTCTCATAATATAGACTAGAAGTTAGGTTAACTTACCAATGCTCCAAGCCATGATCACCATGGATCAATCCTAAACAATTCATAATCAATTGACATAGATAGCAATAGGAATCAACAATGTAATTCAATAGCATAAACATAATCTAAGTACAATTCTATAAACAAAGGGATCAACCCATAACTTTGCCCATAAGGCCATAATTCTCAACTCATCAATCTACCAACAATTCAACATGAACAAGTATAGATAATCATATGAAACATCAATACAACCTAATCTAAACATAATTTCACCAATAGAAATCATATTCACAAAAACCCACATCTTAGGCCAATTTTAGAGAATTAGGGGATAATGGGTTCTTCAAGAATTACTTTGAAAATTGTCTTAAAAACCTTAATTCCACATCAATTCATATATAGAATGATTCATAAAATCGTTTGATGAAGGACCCATGTTTAGATTGAAAATTGGGAATTTTGGTCTTTGAATCACTTTTGAAAATCTTTGACAGAACTCCTTGAATGAGAGGTTATTCAAGAATCAAGAGTTACCATACCTTAATTATTGAAGACCCATGAAATTGAAGAAGAAATCAGTTGAAAACCCATCTTCTAGCTTGAGCTTCATCAAGGTCTTCCATGGAGTTTTGAGAGAATCTATTTTTGAGAGGGAAGAGTCAATTTGAAGAATGGGGTCTAATTCTAGGTTTTGGGGTTTTAACCAACTTAAAATACCCTAAAATAGGTAGAATAACCATTTATAATAATTCCCCAAAGTACACAAAGTACCTCTCACTTAGTTGGACCTTTTAAACAAGTCAAACTTGAGTTTTATTTTCGCAGATTTCGTCGGGGATCAAGTTCGCGATGCGGAGGTGTTCCCGCAAGTTTCATAAATTAAAATTCGAGGCAGTAGAGTCCGCGACATGTCCGCGATGCAGAGCCACTTTTTGGCCCTTGGTGGAGCTAGTCCGCGACGCGGACATGCTCCCTCCAAGCACAACTTGCAAGCTGCCTTGGCAGCTTGTTTGGCCAAGGGTTGGGGTCCTCCTCGGGGACCCTTAGGGTGGTTCTGGGGCGTCGTATTCAAACGTTTTGACCCTAAAACATTTATTAAGACACTAGGGTCACCTCCACTGATTTTAGACTCCAAACAACACATAAAAACATGAACAACATACTAGAACAAATCAATACGTAAAAGACTAGTTTTCGAACGTCTTGGTTGTCCCTTGACGTTTGACTTCCAAACTCTTTAAAACAGACCTAAAAGACTATTCTTCATTATTTTAACAAGTTATTAATGCATAAAACCCGTGTGAGGCTCTACTTTATCCTACTTTATTTTGAGGGTTGTTACAAGTGCGCTAGCATTTCAGACCTAAGTGTGAGAAAGTCCAAGTGAAGATCACAAACGACTTCATGGACCGTGGTCCCTATGATGGGCTGTGATGTTGTCCGCAGTGCCATTTCCAGTGTCAAGTATTGAAGACCCACTTTTGGGGAAAGCTCAAGGAAAGACCACGGAGGGCTTCACGGACCGTGAATCCCTTGACGGGTCATGGAAGTTGCCGGGAAAAGGCCCGACAGTTCAGTCCTACTTCGAGTAGGACTCTTTTTGAAAAACTTATTTTAAATTTATTAGGTCATTATGTTTTTATTTTATCAGACGTAGAGTGACGAATGAGTTTTCATTATTCTAAGTTTGTATTCTCGATTTGAATATTGAATTCAGTTTGAAGTTCAGATTTCCAGTTCTCAGATTATTAAAGTGATTGTTGGTTTGCTTATTCTCGTAAGTCCTTTTGAACATGTTTTCATTCTTTATTGCTGATTGTTTATGTGAAATCATGAGTGTCTAAATACCACGACTGGGGTTGTGGGATCCATGACGTAATTCCAACCGTGATTTTGTAAGATGAGTGAATGGTAATTTGTGGTTACAAACTATAGTTTAGCTTTCGTATTCATGTATTCTAATAAGTGCACGCATTAGAAGAAGCCTGTATCTGTCATTTGTTCGAGAGAAAAATGTCAGTTAAGAAAAAGTTGGACTAACCTAACGATTGGAATTAAAGTTTGAGTTTGAGAGAAAAGGACTTTATCATCAAACCATTGTAAGTGAGGGTAAATGTTAGTAACACTCTAGGGATGAGAGGATGTGAGTTAGAATTGTCTGACTAGACTGAGAAGTGTCATATGAAATTAACTCGCATATATTTTGTAAAGATGAATTGCCTGAAACTCAATTACAGAAGCATACTAGAACTAGCGTTATAGGGAACACAATCCTGGTTTCATTTAATCAATTGAATCAAATTTATAACGTAATATTCTGTTAGTCGTTAATCTGGAAGTCTACTGCTAATCTCAGTTACTAGAACATTACAACCAACTCCAATTTACTTTCAGTAATTGTTTGCTTTGGAGATAATAACAACATTTGAATAAATGCGACAGTGAAACCTTTTCTATAAATAAATTCTCTGTGGAATCGACCTCAACTCAAGTTGAGTTCTGTAAATTGACATCGACCGTTTACACCTCTTAAATGAGGTGTGAGTTTGGACGTATCACTAAGTAGATTTCCTCGAGTTGATTGTCAAAAAATTGCATCCATTGCTTACTAGATGCCATACCTTATTGTATACATAAAATAAAGGAAAATAAAAATCAAAATATGCACACAACTTGTTACAATTAGTTTTACACAACTAAGTTGAACTCTAAGATCGCACTTTCTGGTGGACCTTAGCTACTTATTCAGTTAATGAATTGTGGTATACTATCATATGATAAAGAATGACGCAAATATAATTGTTCCTGCCAATATGTTGACATACCAAACTTGAACAACAAAAAGGAGTAAACTTAAAAAAAATACAGAAAAGAACACCATTTACAAAGCAAAATAGTTAGAATGTCTTTCTAAGAACTTAAAGGTTTTCTTCGGGATATCCTTAGCTTTTCACTTATGCTTTCATTCTTGTCTATCATTTATGATTATTTTCTACGAGAATCTTATTTGTTGACGCGATTTCTTTATTTTTTTAAAAAGCTAGTAGTTCCTTGTTGACCAGACAACGACATAAATGATAGTTCAAATTGACTTGTCTACTGTAAAAAATAGATCTTGGTGGACTATTTTTAGTTGATTGTTCAAATACTCCAAAGTCTAGTAAATCAGTGATATTAACAGATGTGTAGATTAACAACATGTAACAAATTAATGAAACAAAACAATTACTTAACTCGATTGAGACTCCAATATAAATAATCTTTAGGTTGTACACTTGACACGCCTAAAACAGGGAACTCAGATTCAACCAAATTTCAACCCCCTCTCTAATAATTAAACTATATATGTGAACAATAAAATGATCACTCCATAGTCATTGTTAAGGATTAATACGATAATAGCAGATCAACAAAAGTTGTTCATTCTAATTCCTTAATTTCCATTAAAAAGTATTTTAAGTCGCTTATCTTTGGCTCCTAAAGTACATTAAGCTAAGAGAATAAGAATCTGATTATAGTATGAGCTTTAATGAACATTATATGGATACAACAGTTGATGAAATCATGGACTTGTTATAGGAGGATCAGAAGACTATACCAAAAAAGCCATTGAATTGTAAACCATTTACTCGAAATGATGGATCTGGTGAAACTAATAGGTCAGGAAAATATGCAACAATTGTCAAGAATGATGTAGACGAGACTGCTGCTGATTCAATGATGAGAGTTCTCAATGAAAGTGCAAATGAGGTTCTTGAAGAAACCATGAATCTTATTCTGGCAGCAACCAGAATAGTGGATTTCAAGCACATGAGGGAGAAAAATCGAGCTTCAGAATAGACTACTATTAAATTAAACAAATAAATTTTCTTATCGTGAAATCCTTTGATGAACATTATAGGTATCCAAGAAAAATAGATCAACAAAAGTTGTTCATTATATGGATACAATAAAAATGATCACTCCATAGTCATCGTTAAGGATTAATACGAGAATAGCAAATCAACAAAGGTTGTTCATTCTAATTCCAGAAATTCCATTAAAAAGTGTTTTAAGTCACTTATATTTTGCTCCTAAAGTACATTAAGCTAGGAGAACAAGAATCTGATTATAGTATGAGCTTTGCTGAACATTATATGGATACAACAGTTGATGAAATCATGGACTTGTTATACGAGGATTAGAAGGCTGTACCAAAAAATCCATTGAATCGTAAACCATTTATTCGAAATGATGGATCTGGTGAAACTAATAGGTCAGGAAATCATACTACAATTGTCAAGAATGATGCAGAGGAGACTGCTACTGATTCAATGATGAGAGTTCTCAATGAAAGTGCAAATGAGTTTCTTGGAGAAACCATGAACCTTATTCTGGCAGCGACCAGAATGGTAGATTTCAAGCGCATGAGCGAGAAAAATTGAGCTTCAGAATAGACTACTATTAAATTAAACAAAGAAAATTTCTTGTCGTGAAATCCTTTGATGAACATTATACGGATACAAGAAAAATAGATCAACAAAAGTTGTTCATTATATGGATACAAGAAAAATGATCACTCCATAGTCATCATTAAGGATTAATACGAGAATAGCATATCAATAAAAGTTGTTCATTCTAATTCCAGAGATTAAAAAGTGTTTTAAGTCGCTTATATTTTGCTCTTAAAGTACATTAATCTAAGAGAACAAGAATATGATTATCGTATGAGCTTTGATGAACATTATATGGATACAACAGTTGATGAAATCATGGACTTGTTATACGAGGATCAGAAATCTGTACCAAAAAAGCCATTGAATCGTAAACCATTTATTCGAACTGATGGATCTGGTGAAACTAATAGGTCGGGAAAACATGCTACAATTGCCAAGAATGATGCAGAGGAGACTGATGTTGATTCAATGATGAGAGTTCTCAATGAAAGTGCAAATGAGGTTCTTGAAGTATTTCATATGTTTTTTGATTATGTCTTATATTGACTAACCATTGTCTAATGCTCTTATGATTATGTGATGAGTCCACCAATTGGACTCATTTAGGGCTATATTTTAATATAAATTGTGTCCTCAAATGCTTATTTTATCTCAATATCTGATGAAAAGACTTAAGTTTCAGGTATTTGATGTTTGAAGGAAAGCATGGACACTATATCGCAAAAAAGAACGAAAAGGCTGAAAAGAACGAAGAAATGAAGGCCTGAAGATCGCTGAGTCCACTTGGTGAGTCACCGACGGGTCTTACTTTGCCTTTTATTTCAGTGTGCTGATCCCTGAAGGAAAGGATCAAGTCGGCAGAAAAATGGAGCAGTCGGCGTAGCGTCGAGAAGTTCCCTGAAGAAGTACCATGTCGCCCAATGACCCAGAGAATGACGATGCTGAAGAATGGTGCAAGACGGTGATGAACTACACCAAAGGGCAAATCACCGAGTTGATCGATGATTCCGACTAATGTCGCCGAATGATCCGCTGCAACATAGATTTTTTGAAAACTATAAATACTTGATGAGAGTTGTAGCTTAGTATCAGATTTTTAGTGTGGAACAATTAATATAATTTTCATATAGAATACTACTTTTTACTTTTTGCTCTGAGTTTGAGAGGGATTTGAAGAACTTGGAGCTTTCAAGGGTTTCATTTTCAAGAAATTGGATTTGGGTCTCTTGGATTCTTCACTTTTGGCTTGTTTTAAGACTTAATCTTGCATACCAATTGATGGAAATGGATATTGGTATACGTCTTTATCTCTTTTACATGCGTAGCTAAAACCCTAATTCTTGGGGTGTGATTTAGTGAATATGAGTTAGATTAGTTGTTGGGTCTTGCTTGTTGATAGTCTATCTGTAGTTTAAATGTGATTTCATTTAGTGGTTTTGGATGCACTAAATGAGGTTGTAGTTGCAAATATAATTTCATATATGTGTTTTCGGCTTGCTCGAGAGAGAGGTCGTAAAACTAAGACCACTAAATTGTGGCCAGTGCGAATGGGTCGACATGAGGTTCAACTCAAGAGAGTGAACCCTAGTCCCATGTCCACACACTCAACTCGAGAGAGTGAGTGAGTTAAGGTGGAGGCTGTTCTTCATGTGGCAAGTGGGTGTTCGAGAGGAACGCATTTGAAACGGGGTAAGTTACTCGAGAGAGAGCTTATCCTCCTTAAAGTCTAGCCTAGTCATAATTACTCTACGAGTTCTCGATAAAAAGCATGTACCCAATGATTTAGTCTATCCCGTATTCCATTCACATCCCAAGAATCCCCCTTTCATTTCTTAGATCTCTTTGCCAATTTTACTATTTTTACTTACTTGTGACAAAACCCCCATTTGATATTTGACGCTTGCGTCACCCTTTCTAATTTTGTTATGTTCTCATTCGCCAAAGTCTTTAGCTGCGGTTAGCTTTAGCACTTTCGTAGTTAACCACTAATTTTCACTCCCACTCCCTTGGGACTCGACCTCAACCCTTGGTTTGGGTATTATACTATTGCACGATCGTAGACACTTGCATCGGAAGTTATGTCCTTGATTACACAAACATCAAAATGGCATCGCTGCCGGGGAGTGGTGTTATTTGAGAACTTTTAGATTAGTAAAATTGTTGTTCTTCTTAGTTATAGTTCTACTTACTTGTTTTGTAGTTTAGTTTTGTTCGTTTGTTTTGATAGAAACAAGAGAGACGAGTGTGGTTAATGACAATTTACCAATAGAGCACCTCTCAGTGGAAGTGATGAGGTTCAGGGATAGCATCCTGACCTTCAAATAAATGGAAGATGACCTTTTTCATGAGTCGTGGCTGAGGTTTAAAGCACTGTTGATGCAATGCCCAACTCATGAAATTCTCGATCTATTTTTACTGGAGTGCTTCTATAGGAGTCTTAATCCTGAAAACAAAGGATTAATTGATCAAATTTTCTCGGGTGGTCTTGAGAGATACTCCTATGAGACCACAACTAAACTCCTTGACCTTGTGGCCAAAACCAACAAGGATACTGAGAAGGACCAGCAATTCAACATTTAGCTGGGTCAGATGAATAACTTGACCCAAAAGGTTGAGGAACTGGAGGTGATGTCCAAAAAGTAGAGCAAATGCATATCACCAACCGAGTAGGGAAGGTGTATAGACAATGAAAATAGACGTATCGAGGATACGTTATTAATCATTGTCCAAAAGTTAAATGAGCAAGATAGAGTGTTAGAGGAGATTAGAGAGAATGTAAAAGTTCTAACTCAGATGAGCAGTTCTCACTCTAGATCTATCCAGCTAATTGAAACTCTCTTGGGTCATGTATTGCCTCAACTTCATCCAAATGAACAATTGGGATCACCTAGTTACACTAGGTTCAACCCCAAAAATGAGGTTTGAGCATTGACTTGCGTCGTGCCACGACGTTAACTACGACGTTGTTTGGGAGGCAACCCAAAACCAATTTAATTTCTTTACTTTTGTTTTGGTGAATAATAGTGTGTTGGTTGTGCAGGTTTGAATGAGGAAAGTGTTTGGAAAATGCAGATTGGCGAGCATATGATACAGTCGGCAAATCGCCGAAACGTTGGCGTGCCCGACTTGATCCATCGTTTGGATCAACACAATTTCAAATCGGAGCCTGTAAAACTCGGCAAGCTCAAAGAGCATTTTGGTGAATCGCCAACCCGGTCGGCATCCATGATTAAGAACGCCATCCTGACCCCCAAGAAATTGAAGATCCTATGGAAATTGGAGGGATAAGTGACTACTCGGCGAATCGCGGAGTGGGTCGGCGGGTGCGATTAATGTCTCCGAATGGGTGCATACTGGACAGATCTAAATGGCAGAAGGTTTTAAAGTTTAAAACTCCTCACTTTTGCTCACTTTTAAACTTGACAAAATCACACCTTAGTATGTTCTATATTTTTGCATTCCATAAGTATCTTGGTTGCTGATTTGTGCGTGGATTTGGGAGTACATTGCTGCCTAACAGTCTAGCACTTCAGTTTTATTGTAGTCAGCATCAAAGGTTGGTAGTCTGAAACCCGAAAATTATTCTATAGGATATATACTCATTTGCAGCATCCTTATCTTGTTGAAATGTGATGGGTCTCTCAGAATGGTCTCATTTACATCTATGTTAATTCGAAATTATTGCTCAACTTGTTTAAATTGTTGAAATTCCATATGTTTGTGTTTCAAACAGAAGTATATTTTGCGGGATTGAATTCAAGAGTATGGGTTGAGAATAGGCACGTTGGGTCATTTGGAGAGCTAGGTCAAGCTCGCCGAACCACTCGGCGTTTCACCTAATGTCCCTACCTCGCCTTTAATTTCATGCTTTATCTAATAGGTGGATTCTGCCACTTTCGGCTAGAAGCTTGAGATTTCCAAAAGCACTCGGCGACTTGCCAAGAGTACTTTTAATCACCCTTTGCCTGCACCTCCTGACCCTTTGTGCGTTGTAGTCTTCGGCGGGCTAGGTCTTGCTCGCCGAAAGATGTCAGTGATTCACAGAAAGGAGCCCTCCTTCGCCTACTTGAGCAGCAAGTCTGTATGCAACTATTTTATTATGAATCTGGTTCAATATTTTCTAACGTTTTCTTAAGGGTTTGCAGATATGGAAAAACCAAAAGCTACTGAGAGAATCATACCAACACAAGAGAAGGCTAAGGGTAAGGAGGTAAATGAGGAGGCCGACACATCTAAAGGCAAGGCTACTACACCTCCCACGTCTAGTGGGAAGGAAAATAAGGGAAAGGGCAAGGGATCTAGGGAAGTCTACGCGTCTTAAAGTCGGAAGCCTATTTCAAAGATTCCATGAACCCATAAAGTACCTTCATGGCCCTGGGAGTTCTATGCCACTGTGCATGTCTATTGGGCGAATTCGCAGGTGGTCACTCCTAGTGGACCTAGCAATGTTGATGCTTCAGATATAGCTCTAGTTCTTGATGCCCACACCTCGAGCATGACCCCGGGCACTGAGGCCCCGACATATGAAGATACTGCGTAGATAGGACCTTTCTCTACCTCCCTCTCTATCTTACTTACTTTCACTTTTGGATACTTTATTTCATTTGCATTTGAGGACAAATGTTTTTAAATATGGTGGGGTGAGGCCCACCTTTGTGTGCTATTGACGTTCGTGTTTTGTTTATATTTGGGTTTTGTGCTTAAATTGTGTTTACACTGCTTTCGGTGGATGTTTGAGCTAATGGCTCCTTTTGTTTTCAATTGCAAAATGATTTTGATTTTGATCTGTCTGAAATTTTTTTGCCACCTCTCGTGTGTTGAATGTGGTTGTTCCTTTGCAAAATTTAAGTCTCGGTTCCAATCAATACCGATAACTTGAATAGTGCTCTCAATCAAACGAACATGAATGCGCGGCTACAATGAGGCCAAATGAAGTTGCATAGACAATGTGTGAACTCTTTGCATCTCGTTGTGACTAGCCTGTTATCAAATTGAGTCTCCTGTAATGATCATTGCACACTAGCAAAAGTGTGGAGTCTTGTTTGACTATAGTGTCAATGCCTAGTGTGATGAGCTTATTTGGAACCATTCATGATAAATCCTAGAATTTGCCCCGTTGGTCCGGTCAACTAAGTGAGGCTATCTCTTGATATGATCTTAGGCAACTTCTAAGAGTGTGAACCAATTTGACATATACCTCTTTTGTGACCTACCCTGTGAGCGTGTGATTCTCTTTTGAACACCCCCTGAACCTTACCTTTTTTGGAAGAAACTTGATGAAACCATAACCTTTCTGTATCCACTACCTATAATCCTCTTGAATTGTGGTCAATTGAATAGCCAACTTAGGCCAATAGCCTAAGTTCGGGCTGTGGTGAAAAGATAAGGGCAAATCAAGAAGTGCAAGAAAGTCCCCCTTATCCATGGTTGAAGAAAAATGGAACCCCTCCATATATATAAAACAAAAAAAAGGAGAAAAGAGAAAGAAAAAGAAAAAGAATGAAAAAGAAAGTTGTGGAATAAAGTACAAAAGAAATGGGGTTCCCAAACAATCCATGGAAAGTGAATAATAGGATGACTTATGAGCACTAAAGAGAATGATGAAGGGAAAGGAAAGGAAGTGTTGTGAGCACCACATTTTATGAGGATGAAAGTCACTGAGCCTAAATGACCATACATTTGCACTCAGCCCCATTACAAACCTTGAAAAGACCTTTTTTATCTTTAGTGAGCTGGAACAAATGTTGATTGGAAAATATGGGCAAACCTATGGGTGAAAGCATGCATTGTGTTCTTCCTTGTGAGAGTGAGCGTTGCATCTGATTCCGAAGCTTTAAACTGTGAACCATTGTGTGATTATAGAATCATTCTTTCTGTGAGGGTAATTGAACACTTTGGTTGAGCTTGAACTTGCATTTGAAACAAGTATTGTGAGCATGAGGTTCTGTGATATTGGTGAGTTAAAACTTAAATTTTTGAGTGCACATTTGATCTTTCCATTAGTAAATTGAATCTTGTTGTGTGCATTCATGATTGAGTCTTGTGTAGCACTGTTTGAGACACCCTTTTTGAACGACTAAACTTGAGTTTGCTTGAGGACAAGCAAAAGTTTAAGTTGGGGGTGTTGATGAGTCCACAAATTGGACTTATTTAGGGCTATATTTTAATAGAAATCGTGTCCTCAAGTGCTTTGAAAATACTTAAGTTTTAGGTATTTGAAATTTGAAGGAAAGCATGGAAGGGTCTTACTTCGCCTTTTGTTCCAGTGTGCTGAGCCCTGAAGAAAATGATCAAGTTGGCGGAAAAAGGGAGCAGTTGGCGTATCACCGAGAAGTTCCCCGAAGAAGTACCATGTCGCCCAATGACCCAGAGCACGACGACGCTGAAGAATGGTGCAAGACGGTGATGAACTACACCAAAGGGCGAATCGCCGAGTTGATCGGCGATTCCAACTAATGTCACCGAATGATCCGCTGCAGCATAGATTTTTTGAAAACTATAAATACTCGATGAGATTTCTAGCTTAGTATAATATTTTTTAGTGTGGAACAATTAATATAATTTTCACATAGAATACTACTTTTTACTTTTTTCTCTGAGTTTGAGAGGGTTTTGAAGAACTTGGAGCTTTCAAGGGTTTCATTTTCAAGAAATTGGATTTGGGTCTCTTGGATTCTTCACTTTTGGCTTGTTTTAAGACTTAATCTTTCATACCCATTGATGGAAATGGATATTGGTATACGTCTTTATCTCTTTTACATGCGTAGGTAAAACCCCAATTCTTGGGGTGTGATTTAGTGAATATGGGTTAGATTAGTTGTTGGGTCTTGCTTGCTGATAGTCTATTTGTAGTTTAAATATGATTTCGTTTAGTGGTTGTGGATGAACTTAATGAGGTTGCAGTTGCAAATATAATTTCATATATGTGTTTTCGGCTTGCGAGAGAGAGAGGTCGTAAAACTAAGACCACTAAATTGATGGTCAGTGCGCGTGGGTTGACATGAGGTTCAGCTCGAGAGACTGAACCCTAGTCCCATGTACACACACTCAGCTCGAGAGAGTGAATGGGTTAATGTGGAGGTTGTTCTTCATGCGGAAAGTGGGTGTCTAAGAGGAACACATTTGAAACGGGGTAAGTTGCTCGAGATAGAGCTTATCCTCCTTAAAGTGTAGCCTAGTCATAATTACTCTACGAGTTCTCTATCAAAAGCATGTACCCAATGATTTAGTCTATCCCGTATTCCATTCACATCCCAAGAATCCCCATTTCATTTCTTAGACCTCTTTGCTAATTTACTGTTTTTACTTACTTGTGACAAAAACCCCATTTGATATATGACGCTTGCGTCACCCTTTCTAAATTTGTTATGTTCTCATTCGCCAAAGTCTGTACCTATGGTTAGCTTTAGCACTTTCGTACTTAACCACTAATTTTCACGCCCACTCCCTTGAGACTCGACCCCAACCCTTGGTTGGGTTGTTATACTATTGCACGATCGTAGACACTTGCATCGGAAATTATGTCCTTGATTACGCAAACATCATTATGCTAGCTAACTTATTTAGTACATTTTGTACTAACGCATACTTTGCCTACATTCTAATCAAATGTAGGGTTTGGAGACTTGAGTGCTATCTTGAAGTTAGGTTTCCTAAGGAGCTAAGGAATTGAAGATCGTGGTGAGTCCTCATAGCTTCGAGTAGAAAACCCATCATTTACTTTATGTCTTTATTTCATGTTTTTGAGACTATTGTATGGGTTGTGTCCCAAGAGTTTATTCTAGAAAAACCTATGCCCTAAACCCTAAAAACCCTTAACCTAAAAAACCTAAAGCTCCAAACCCTAAAAAAAAAACTAGGTAAGACCATTAACCTAAAACCGTAAATATAAAAAAACCCTAAGCCCTAAACCCTTAACCCTTAACCCTAACCTAAATTCCTAAATCTAAAACCTAAAACCCTATGAAACCCTAAACCCTAAACCTTAAGAAAACCTAAATGCAAAGAAATACTTAACCCTTAAAAACCCCTAAACCTAAATAACTCTAAGATCTAAACCCTATAAAGCCCTAAATCTTATATGGTAAACCCTAAAAAAGACAAAAGAACCCTAAACCCTAAACCCTAAACCAACAAAACCCTAAAAAACCTTAACTTAAAAAATCCTAATCCCTAAATCCTAAAAAACTAGGTAAAACCCTTAACCTAAAAAACCCTTAAGCCCTAAGCCCTAAACCCTAACCTAAAACCCTAAATCTGAAACCTAAAACCCTAAGAAACTTTTTGTGTTTTTTAGGGTTTAACATATACGATTTAAGGCTTAATAGGGTTTAGAGCTTAGAATTTTTTTGGTTTTGGGGTTTTTGGGTTTTTGAGGTTTTTAAGGGTCAAGTGTTTCTTAGGGTTTTTAGGGTTTAGGGTTTAGGGCTTAGGGTTTTTCGTGTTTTTTAGGTTTAGGGTTAACGAAATTTTGGGAGTTAGGGATTAGAGCTTATGGCTTGAATTGGTTTTAAATGGGTTTTAGGGTTTATTTTAGGATTTATAGCATTTAGGTTTTCTTAAGGTTAAGGGTTTAGGGTTTCTTAAAGTTTTAGGTTTAAGATTTAGGGTTTTAGGTTAGGGTTTAGGGTTATTTTATGTTTAGGGTTTTATGTTAAGGGTCTTACCTAGTTTTTTAGGGTTTAGGGCTTTGAAATTTTTAGGTTAAGGTTTTTTTAGGTTTTATAGGTTTGGAGTTTAGGGCTTAGGGTTCTTTTGTATTCTTTTGGATTTAGCATATACGATTTAGGGATTTAAAGGGTTTAGAGCTTAAAGTTTTTTAGGTTTATGGGTTTTTGGGTTTTTTTAGGGTTTTTAAGGGTTAATTGATTCTTGGGGTTTTTTAGGGTTTAGAGTCTATAGCTTAGGGTTTTTTGTGTTTTTTAGGTTTAGGGTTTACAAAATTTTAGGATTTAGGGTTTAGAGCTTATGGTTTGTAGGGGTTTTAAATGGGTTTTAGGGTTTATTTTAGGGTTTATAGCATTTAGGTTTTCTTAAGGTTTAGGGCATAGGGTTTCATAGAGTTTTAGGTTTCAGATTTAGGGTTTTAGGTTAGGGTTTAGGGTCTTAGGTAAAGGGTCTTACCTAGTTTTTTAGGGTTTAGGGCTTTGGGTTTTTTAGGTTAAGGCTTTTTAGGGTTTAATAGGTTTAGGGTTTAGGGTTTAGGGCTTAGGGTTCTTTTGTGTTTTTTAGTGTATAGCATATATGTTTTTGCGCTTTATAAGGTTTAGAGCTTAAAGTTTTTTAGGTTTAGGGGTTTTTTAAGGGTTTTAAGGGTTAAGTGTTTCTTAGGATTTTATAGAGTTTAGAGTTTAGGGCTTAGTGCTTTTTGTGCTTTTTAGGATTTAGGGTTTATAGCTTAGAGTTTTGTAGGTGTTGTAAATGGGTTTTAGGGTTTATAGGATTTAGGGTATCTTAAGGTTTAGGGTTTAGGGTTTCTTAGGGTTTTAGGTTTAGGATTTAGGGTTTTAGGTTAGGGTTAAGTGTTTAGGGCTTCGGGTTTTTTTGTTGTTTAAGTTTTAGGTTATGGGTTTTATTTTGGTTTATAGAGTTTAGGGCTTTAGGTTGTTCAGGTTAAGGTTTTTGAGGGTTTTATAGGATTAGGGTTTAGGGCTATGTTTTTTTTTTTGTGTTTTTTAGGGTTTAGCATATACGATTTAAGGCTTTATTAGTGTTCAGAGCTTAGTGTTTTTTTAGGTTTAGGTTTTTTTGAGTTTTTTTTGGGTTTTTAATGGTTAATTGTTTCTTAGGGTTTAGGGTTTTTTGTGTTTTTAAGGTTTAGGCTTTACGTCATTTTTGGATATAGGGTTTAAATGTGTTCTAGAGTTTATTTTAGGGTTTATAACATTTAAGTTTTCTTAAGGTTTAGGATGTAGGTTTTCTAACGGTTTTGGGTTTCGAATTTAGGGTTTTAGATTCGGTTTTAGGGTTTAGGGCGTAGGTTTTTTTAGGTTTAGGGTTTTATCTAGTTTTTTACGGTTTAGGGTTTGGGTTTTTTAGGTAAGGTTTCCTAGGGTTTTATAGGCTTAGGGTTTAGGGATTAGAGTTCTTTTGTTTTTTTAGGGTTTAGCATATACGATTTTGGGCTTTATATGGTTTAAAGCTTAGAGTTTTTTAGGTTTAGGGTTTTTAAGGGTTAAGTATTTCTTAGTGTTTGTTAGGGTTTAGGGCTTAAGTTTTTTTTTCCTGTGTTTTTTAGGTTTAGGCCTTTTGTATTTTTTTATTAAGGGTTTAGCCCTTAGGGTTTTGTAGGAGTTTTGAATTATTTTTAGGGTTTATAGGATTTAGGGTTTCTTAAGGGTTAGAGCTTAGGGTTTCTTAGTGTTTTAGGTTTAGGATTTATGATGTTAGGTTACGGTATAGGGTTTAAGGGTTAGGGTTTTTTAAAGTTTAGGGTTTTAGCTTTAAGGGTTTTATCTAGGTTTTTAGGGTTTACGGCTTGGGTTTTTTAGGTTAAGCTTTTTTAGAGTTTTATAGGTTTAGAGTTTAGGGCTTAGTGATTTTTTGTGTTTTTTAAGGTTTAGCATATATGATTTAGGGCTTTATAGGGTTAGATGCTTAGTGTTTTTTAGGTTTAGGGCTTTTTTGGGTTTTAGGGGTTTCATAGGGTTTTTTAGGTCTTAGGGTTTAGGGCTTAGGGTTTTTTTTTTGTGTTTTTTAGATTTAGGGTTTACAGATTTTTAGGGTTTAGGGTTTAGAGCTTAGGATTTTGAAGGTGTTGTAAATGGTTTTTAGGATTTATATTAGGGTTTGTTAAGGTTTAAGGTTTCTTAAGGTTTAGGGTTTAGGGTTTCTTAGAGTTTTAGGTTTAGGATTTAGGGTTTTAGGTTAGGGGTTTGGGTTTAGGGCTTAGGGTTTTTTTAGGTTTATGGTTTTAAGTTATGGGCTTTATCTTGGTCTTTAGGGTTTGGGGCTTTAGGGTTTTTAGTTTAATGCTTTTTTGGGTTTCATAGGTTTAGGGTTTAGGGCTTGGTTTTTTTTTTTGTGTTTTTTAGGGTTTAGCATATATAATTTAGGACTTGATAGGGTTTAGAGCTTAGAGTTTTTTAGGTTTAGGGGTTTTTTTATTTTTAGTGTTTTTAAGGGTTCAGTGTTTCTTAAAGTTTTTTAGGGTTTAGGGTTTAGGGCTTAGGTTTTTTCGTGTTTTTGAGGTTTAGGGTTTATAAAATTTTGGGATTTAGGGTTTAGAGCCTATAGTTTGTAAGGGTTTTAAATGGGTTTTAGGTTTTATTTTAGGGTTTATAGCATTTAGGTTTTCTTAAGGTTTAGGGTTTAGTGTTTCTTAGGATTTTAGGTTTTAGATTTAGGGTTTTAGGTTAAGTTTTAGTGTTTAGGGCTTAGGGTTTTTTTAGGTTTATGGTTTTAGGTTAAGGGTTTTACCTAGTTTTTTAGGATTTAGAGCTTTACATTTTTTAGGTTAAGGTTTTTATGGTATTATAGGTTTAGGGTTTAGTGCTTAGATTTTTTTTTGTGTTTTTTAGGGTTTACCATATACGACTTAGGGCTTTATAGGGTTTTGAACTTAAAGTTTTTTAGGTTTAGGGGTTTTTGGGTTTTTTAGGGGTCTTAAGGGTTAATTGTTTCATAGGGTTTAGGGTTTAGGGCTTAGGTTTTTTTTGTCTTTTTTTTACTTAGAGTTTATGGATTTTTAGGATTTAGTGTTTAGAGCTTAGGGTTTTGTAGGTGTTGTAAATGTTTTTTAGGGTTTATAACATTTAGGGTTTCTTAAGTTTTAGGGCTTAAGGTTTATAAGGGTTTTAGGTTTAGGATTTTGGGTTTTAGGTTAGGGTTTAGGGTTTTTTTAGGTTTAAAGTATTAGGTTATGGGTTTTATATTGGTATTTAGGGTTTGGGGCTTTAAGTTTTTTCGGTTAAGGTTTTTTAGGGTTTTATAGGTTTAGGGTTTATGGTTTAGGGCTTAGGGTTTTGTTTTTGGTTGTGTTTTTTAGGGTTTAGCATATACGATTTAGGAATTTATAGGGTTTAGAGCTTAGAATTTTTTAGGTTTAGGGTTTTGGGGGGTTTTAGGGTTTTGAAGGATTGAATGTTTCTTACATTTTTTTTTGGGTTTAAGGTTTAGGGCTTAGGGTTTTTTCATGTTTTTTAGGTTTAGGATTTACGAAATTTTAGGATTTAGGGTTTAGATCTTATGGTTTGTAGGGGTTTTAAATGGGTTTTTGGGTTTATAGCAGTTAGGGTTTTAGGTTAGGGTTTAGGCTTTAGGGCTTAGGCCTTTTTCAGGTTTAAGGTTTTACCTAGTTTTTTAGGGTTTAGGGCTTTGGGTTTTTTAGGTTAAGGTTTTTTAGGATTTTATAGGTTTAGGAACTAGGGTTCTTTTGTGTTTTTTGGAGTTTAGCATATACAATTTAGGGCTTTATAGGGTTTTAGATCTTAGAGTTTTTAAGGTTTAGGTTTTTTTTAGGGTTTCGGGTTTAGGGTTTAGCGCTTAGGATTTTGTAGGAATTTGAATGGTTTTATGGGTTTATTTTAGGGTTTATAGGATTTAGGGTTTCTTAAGGTTTAGAGTTTAGGGTTTCTTAAGGTTTTATATTTAGGATTTACGGTTTTAGCTTAAGGGTTTTATCTAGGTTTTTAGGGTTTAGGGCTTTGGGTTTTTTAGGGTTTTATAGGTTTAGAGTTTAGGGCTTAGGGATTTTTTTGTGTTTTTTTGGGTTTTGCATAGAGGATTTAGGGCTTTATAGGGTTAAGAGCTTTTAGTTTTTTAGGTTTAGGGGTTTTTTGGGTTTTTTAAGGGTTTTAAGGGTTAATTACTTCTTAGGGTTTTTTAGGGTTTAGGGTTTTTTTTGTGTGTTTTAGATTTAGGTTTTACAGATTTTTAGGATTTACAGTTTAGAGCTTAGGGTTTTGTCGGTGTTGTAAATGGTTTTTAGGGTTTATATTAGGGCTTATAGGATTTAGGGTTTCTTAAGGTTTAGGGTTTATTGTTTTTTAGGGTTTTAGGTCTAGGATTTAGGGTTTAGGGTTTAGGGATTAGGATTTTTTTAGGTTTAAGGTTTTAGGTTATGGGTTTTATCTTTGTTTTTAGGGTTTGATGATTTAGGTTTGTTAGGTTAAGTTTTTTTTGGGTTTTATAGGTTTAGGATTTAGGGCTTAGGTTTTTTTTTCTGTTTTTTAAGGTTTAGCATATACGATTTAGGACTTGATAGGGTTTAGATCTTAGAATTTTTTAGGTTTAGGAGTTTTTGGGTTTTTAAGGTTTTTAAGGTTTTTAAGGGTTTAGTGTTTCTTAGAGTTTTTTAGGGTTTATGGGTTAGTGCTTAGGGTTTTTCGTGTTTTTTTAGGTTTAGGGTTTACAAAATTTTGTGATTTAGGGTTTAGAGGTTATGGTTTTAGAGGTTTTAAATGGGTTTTAGGGTTTATTTTGGGGTTTATAGCATTTAGGTTTTCTTAAGGTGTAGGGTTTAGTGTTTCTTAGGATTTTAGGTTCCGAATTTAGGGGTTTAGGTTAAGGTTTAGGGTTTAGGCCTTAACTTTTTTTTAGGTTTATGGTTTTAGGTTAAGGGTTTTACCTAGTTTTTTAGGGTTTAGGGCTTTGGGTTTTTTAGGTTAAGATTTTTAGGGTTTTATAGTTTTGGGTTTAAGGATTAGGGTTTTTTTGTGTTTTTTAGGGTTTAGCATATACGACTTAGGGCTTTATAGGGTTTAGACTTAGAGTGTTTTAGGTTTAGGGTTTTTTTGGGTCTTTTAGAGGTTTTAAGGGTTTTAAGGGTTAATTGTTTCATAGGGTTCAGTGTTTAGGGCTTATGGTTTTTTTGTATTTTTTTGATTTAGGGTTTACGAGTTTTTAGGATTTAGGGTTTAGAGGTTTGGGCTTTATAGGTGTTGTAAATGGTTTTTAGGGTCTATATTAGGGTTTGTAAGATTTAGGGTTTCTTAAAGTTTAGGGTTTAGGGTATCTTAGGGTTTTAGGTTTAAGATTTAGGGTTTTAGGTTAGGGTTTAGGGTTTGGGGCCTAGGATTTTTTTAGGTTTAAGGTTATTGGTTTTATATCGGTATTTAGGGTTTGGGGCTTTATGCTTTTTCGGTTAAGGTTTTTTAGGGTTTTATAGGTTTAGGGTTTAGGGCTTTGGTTTTTTTTTTTGTTTTTTCGGGTTTAGCATATACGATTTTGAGATTTATAGGGATTAGAACATAGAGTTTTTTAGGTTTAGGGGTTTTTGGGTTTTTAAGGGTTAAGTGTTTCTTTGGGTTTTTTTGTTTAGGGCTTAGTGTTTTTTCGTGTTTTTTAGGTTTAAATCTGATGGTTTGTAGGGGTTTTAATTGGGTTTTAGGGTTTATAACGTTTAGGTTTTCTTAAGGTTTAGGGTTTCCGGCTTAGGGCTTTTTTAGGTTTAGGGTTTTAGGTTAAGGGTTTTACCTAGCTTTTTAGGGTTTAGGGCTTTTGGTTTTTTGGTTAAGGGTTTTTAGGGATTTATAGGTTTAGGGTTTAGGGCTTAGGGTTCTTTTATGTTTTTTGGGGTTTGGCATATACGATTTAGGGCTTTATAGGGTTTAGAGCTTAGGGTTTTTTAGGTTTACGGGTTTTTAAAGATGAAGTATTTCTTAGGGTTTTTAAGAGTTTACGGTTTAGGGCTTAAGGTTTATTTGTTCTTTTTTAGGTTTAGGGTTTATAGATTTTTAGGATTTAGGGTTTAACACTTATAGTGTTGTAGAAATTTGAATGATTTTTAGGGTTTATTTTAGGGTTTATAGGATTTAGGGTTTCTTAAGGTTTAGAGTTTAGGGTTTCTTAGTGTTTTAGGTTTAGGATTTACTATTTTAGGTTAGGGATTAGGGTTTAGGGGTTAGGGATTTTTAAGGTTTAGGGTTTTAGCTTAAGGGTTTTATCTAGGTTTTTAGGGTTTAGGGATTTGGGTTTTTTGGGTTAAGGTTTTTTAGATTTTTATAGGTTTAGAGTTTAGGGCTTAGGGATTCTTTGTGTTTTTTAGGGTTTAGCATATACGATTTAGGGCTTTATAGGGTTAAGAGTTTAGAGTTTTTTAGGTTTAAGGGTTTTTGGGGTTTTTAGGGGTTTTAAGGGTTTAGTGTTTCTTATGGTTTTTTAGGGTTTAGGGTTTAGGGCTTAGGTTTTTTTTGTGTTTTTTAGATTTAGGGTTTTCGGATATTTAGGATTTAGGGTTTATAGCTTAGGGGTTTGTAGGTGTTATAAATGGTTTTTAGGGTTTATATTAGGGTTTATAGGATTTAGGATTTCTTAAGGTTTAGTGTTTAGGGTTTCTTAGGGTTTTAGGTTTAGGATTTATGGTTTTAGGTTATGGTTTAGAGTTTAGGGCTTAGGGGTGTTTTTAGATTTAAGGTTTTTGGTTATGGGTTTTATCTTGGTTTTTAGGGTTTGGGGTTTAGGTTTTTTTAATTTTTATAGGTTTAGGGTTTAGGTATTTTTTTTTGTGTTTTTTAGGGTTTAGCATATATGATTTTGGATTTGATAGGGATTATAGCTTAGAGGTTTTAGGTTTAGGGTGTTTAAGGGTTAAGTGTTTCTTATAGTTTTTTAGGGTTTAAGGTTTAGGGCTTAGGGTTTTTCGTGGTTTTTAGGTTTAGGGTTTA